>JAVFBZ010195307.1:0-14206 GCA_032466195.1 Katharina tunicata | reverse complement strand
CTAGAATGCTGCCAAAGGATAAATATATCATCCAAATATCTAAGGTACAACAGGGGCTGTTTACCTCACTTTCCAAGAGCTTCGTGTTCCCATACATACATGTACCAATGTCATACATGTTAAAATGAACAAAATCTATACCTTAATATTTTCATAACATAAATGTAGAGATTTGCATCCGTCCACGGAGGATTACATCTGGGACAAGGAGATATACATGTAAGTTTTATATAAGAAAAATTGATTTGTTTGTTTGTTTGATTGGTGTTTACCGTCGCACTTAAAGGTATTTCATTTATATGACGACGGATTCTCCACTTCTTAATCTGCTCTACTGGTTACGGCGGAAAACCGGGAGGAAACCTCGTAAAAAACGACCCCGCAATTACCTAAGTCACCTCGTGTGACTCCCTCATATACCTCAGGTTCACTGGGAGACTTGAACCCGAGCGATACATCGAAGGAGGATCTGTAGCTAGACGTGCTAGCCACTGAGCCGTGGCGCGGGCCCCATGAAAAATTGAAATGGGAATAACAACAAAATGAACACGGATTTATAGTTTACTCTTGTTTGCATTTCCACTTGATATATATTTTAATATATTAAATAATAATTTACATTAACACGTACATGTATATTGAAAGGGTTTAAATCAAGGTGTATATTTATTTAACTTTTTTTTTTTTTTAAATAACAGATTCTTGGTCCAATGTCCGTCGTGATTTGTGAAAGCAAAATAAATGTATCTATAGCGACATAACAGCCCCTGTTGAAGATTGATTGATTGGTGTTTAACGCCGTGCTCAAGGGTACATGTATTTCACTTACATGACAGTGCTGTATTCCATCAGTAGACAGTAACACATTACAACCATAAAATGTGTAGTCAATTTAGTGTTTTTTGCTGTTGGAAAGATAATGTTCCTCCCGTGCTAAGTATAACAGCATGATGAACATGTACAGTACATGTAATCAGGAAACATACTGCCCTTTGCTGGAGGGCGCCTCTGTTGAAGAAGCTGCAGCTTTACTTGTTGCAGGCAATTGCGTGGCATTTAGAAGCTGGGTACATAACAAAAATATATGACAAAGTTGGATTTACAACTTCCTGATTTAGTGAAAAGCGCTGTTTCGGCCTAGATGCTAAGACAGGTTTCAAGCAATGATTACTAATCTCAACAGAATATACTTGAGATTCTGTTGAGATTTGTAATCATTGCTAGAAAACGGTTTAAGCATTTTGGACAAAAAGTTGATTACCAATATACCCAGAAAGTTATGCTCCTATCTCGGTTCAAGTGCAGTGAGGAAATGTACTTGAAAACTCATACAGCAGAGAATGCGGAAACAACACGGTCACCCGAACGACAGCTTAGTTGACAGATTTGACCAACCACAAAGTGTGTCACGACACGCCCACAGCTAGAGAGCTTGCGTGACAAGACGACATCTCAAGCCATTTTGAAAGTTTGGAAAAAGCTTTTTAGGGAACAACAACCCTTTAACACTAATTAGAATCAATATTTTGGATAAACGGTTGTTGGTTAATGATTATAATAGATTGATGATGTCAGGTAACCGTAAATCTTAAAAATTATTTTTCTGTTTTACTTTCTAGCTATTTAAAGTTGCAGAATAAAAACCAATCTTGCCAAGATTTATGAGCCCCAGAACTCTATTACTCGCCATTTGGCATGTTTGTTGAGCCCAGTTTCTAGGACTGTATTAGGTCAAAAAAACATTTGTCACCTTCCTACAGACCAAGAGAAAAAAGTGAGGTTGAATGACTTTATTGCCAAGCAGTCCAACACTTAACTGATGTTAAAAGTCAAGCTTCGGCTAACGTCAAAAAGGACTCATTGACGAGTTGTGCATCTCATTTGGGTACATTTGGATAATAAGCAGTGATAAGGGGGACCCTTGCCTACTGTTTCCTTTGCCAAAACAATGACACCACTGTTAATAGCCAATAAATTTGATGCAAGTATCGTAAAAATTGATTACTCAAATTATCTTCTTGTATGACATGAAGGTTCTGCCGAACGTAAAGCTGTTTCTCGACGACTGGGACTTCAGCAGGATGTTTTCCTTACGCCTACAAGCGTGATCCATTTTACACACGATGTTCCTTTCGACTTTCGTCAGGGCACCGTGCCCGGTCATCAGATGGTTTACAAACAACAGGCGAGTTTTGCAACAGATTTGTATGGTGTGTCTCTGAAACGAAATGTTCTTCTCACGAACACCACTACAAAAAATGCAATCGCTGTACAAATTTAAAAAATAAAACACAAAATACATTACCTGGCATCCTTCTGTCTGCAAGGCCGCCATGGTTTAAAACATACTTGTGCGCATGCGCCGAGAAATATCCTCGAAGCTGAATTTCCCGCGCTTTAGCTATACTTAGGCGTTCTCTAGCTTATTTAACTGTTATATGATGATATTTCATCAAGTAACAACTTCTAAAGTACATAAGTATAACGCAAACCCATTATGAATTGGCAAAAGGCGAAGCTTTGTGCATGGTACGAGGTGGGCGAATTCCTGCCGTTCCAATCATCTCGCACCTCCCCCTCGCACGCTTGAGTAGACGACAAGGCAAGCCAAGGCCAGCAAGCCAGATAAACCTTTGTCAGTCAGAGGCCCAAAGGAGACGTTGAAAAATTATTGTTTTCATTATTAAATCATTGTAAATCGTCGAAAATTAATCAAGGTAGTTTCCATACCAATTTTGTAAGGAAATACTCATTTATTATGCGGATCCAAAGCCCTTTAAGTCTAATTTTCATGATATTGTCCTTCCCCAACTGACGCCATGTTTGTATCCCCATGTTAAGAGCATACGGATAAATTTATCTTACAAGAAACGTAAATCAACACGATTTCTCCGCCAAAAACCGAAAACATGGAACGACTTTACAATAATTTGACATTCTCTTAATTTTTTAAGACAGTTTACGGCGAATGATAAAATTGAAATATACTTGGAATGTATTCGTCGATTAATGCACTACACGAGAGATCGACCATTTTAAGTCATAGTTTGAATAAAGCTTTATATATGTGGAATAAACAACTATTTCAACAAATCAATCTCATTACTTATTTTACATCTTACCTTGTACAAAATTTGTGTTTAACAATAGTGATGATATAATTTTTCAAAATATGTATGCCACTATTGCCGGGCCTATATGTAAACCCGGTTTATGCCTCTATAGAGGCTTACTTTATCGCTCTGCCAATACCGGTATATGCAATTGACTGGGGTTCTCGTAATCGAAATCTGCAATAATTTATCAAACGATACTTTACAAATTTAAATTAATGCCTAATTTAGCCTGTATTTCCTAACGGCTTAATTAGGCCTATCGGTATACAAAACTCCGTTCGCAAGCTTCCGTACCTCAACGATGATTATATAGTCGATCACGTGGTATTTTGTATTTATTAGTCAAAAGTCCTGATAATCGAAAGCGTGATGGATGAAGGGACATTATAAATAAGCCTTACATGAATATTGGAATTGACCAACTTTAAACATGAGTGGCTTTGTAACTGTATATATATATATCGGTTATACATCATATATGAAGCCTATAATCACCAGTATATTATTTGTCGAAGCAACTTTACTCATCGAATTGTTTTTTTGTTTTTTTGCACTGTTCGTTGATTTACCCCAGACTTCATATTTTTTTAACTCGATATATATGTACGTTGTCTTTTTCTGGAAAGAAAACTTTATAGATATTTAATTAAACGGACATATGGTTTAACGAAATGATTTTTCTTATTATATTTTGCTTTCATGAAACGAGAAACCGTTATCCATGCATGGATAATCGAGGGCAATTTCCATTAAAACTGACTGAGAGGTATTCAATACAATATAGGGCATTGAGATATTAATTTCTTAAATGGTAAACCCTTTTGGAAATATGCCGATCATCTTTAGAAATAGGCTCCTCAATGTTGCAAATCGCAATCAGTGGGCATGTCCAAGATGTTTTGAGGCGATGTTCTGAATTACAAAAATTCCCATATGGGTTCAACTTGTGTGTAATTTAAACAATTGATCACAAGCTGTCTTTTTGACTCCACTGTATATCTACATGTTTATATCAGATTCACAAAAAAGCATCAAAATTGTGATATTTTGGAGATAGTTTCCCTTTCTTTGAAATTTCACCAAAAAAAAACACTGTTTAAGGACATGTGTATTTTAAATAAAGTCGTTGTTTCTTTATAGACAGATAATCGTAGACGCCACACCGTACGTTAAGCTTTCTGCAAAGTTGTCGAGATAGCAAATAGCCAATGGACAATGTTGACGAGCTCATGCACCTTCGGGGAAATTTGTACGGTGTCTCGTGGTTTGGTTGTCCCTTGCTCGTCTTGCTGTAGTCGCCGAGACGTATATACATTGCCGCATCTTGGCTTCCCTGACCTACTTTCAACTAGACAAACGTGGCTGCCAACGCGCTATACCAGACTGACTTTGCAATGTCCTCTGGCTCGCCTTTATCTATGTTCCCAATAGCTTCTGTCTTTAACTATCTACATTTTAACAAATATGTGTGTTCCATTACATATGTAACATGATTGAGGCAGGTATATTCTATTTCTGGCTTGCACAACGCCGCAACGCCATGGCTTGTGAATGTAAAGTTATCAAGTCTGAAATGTCCCAGTATATATTTGTGTATACCTTCCACTTTTCTCGAATGACTGGTCTAGATAGGTCGTCGTTTTGTATTTAGCTACAAATGTACGTGGCAATGAGCTAAAGCAGACGATTACTTAACGTCAAAAAATTCACTGTCCGAAAAACTGGATGTTTCATTGTTTTGATGTCTAGATTAATCGATTGGTTGATTTGTCGAGAACACCATAGGCCCTATACCGCAGCTATTTAACAGGAACTAACACATATGTAGATTCACAATTATATTATATTTGACTGGATTCTAACATCCGTATTGCTAAGACTATATACTTCTATATTTATGTTTGGCTGTCCTTTTATCCGATATGAATATCCATAACTTCCTTGTTTACATTTCATCGACATAGGCCTATTTTGAATTTGTATATCGATTGTTTGATTGATTAATTGATCGATTGATTGATTGATTGATTGATTGATTGATTGATTGATTGGTGTTTAACGCCGTGCTCAAAGGTAATTCACTTTTATGACGGCGGTGTATTCCAACAGAAGGTGGCGACTCTAACACAACCAAACTGTGAAGTCACTTAATTGTTATCACTGTTTGAAAGATAACGTTCCTCCAGTTCTAGGTATGACAGCATGAATATAATCTGGAAACATATACTGCCCTTAGCCGGAGGGCGAGTTTGTAGACGTACACAGTCGCTATGCCTTTCCGCTTAATGCGAATATTTTCTCAAAATATGCTTACAGTTTCACCAAGCCCAGTTCACTTATAAGCATCAAAGTAAATATAAAAGAGGAGCTGTTAATATCTGCAAGAGACAACGTAGATCTTGTCTGAGATATTTTTTTATTTTTTTTTATTTTGAATTTTCATCGTAGGAATAGGTCCACTTCCCCGTTTGACGAAAGAACACAGAGACGATCATCGATTTATATTCTTAGCAACGTGCACTCTAATGACGGTTCAAATCTTATAGCATCAACTTACCTTGAATAGATGCATCAGTTTTTTCACTTGGTTTCCCAACACAGTGATGCAAATACTTAGAATGTAGATATTTCTTACTCAGCAATTAACACAACATTTTGCCAAATATCGGACAACAAATGCTGCACGACAGACACTGCAGCACAAATTCATTACCCAATATAAGTCGAAATCGATAGAATGAATATTGTATAATTTAATGCAATTTTGAAAAAATGAAACCTCCCCTGCAGCAGAGTGAAGAAGCTACATATACGAAAAATATTGGTCAACTTAGGCCTACTAACCAGTATTTCAGAAATCCACTATCTAGGCCAAACGTATGAGTGAAGAAGGTACTATACACTTAACACCTAAGCCACATCATTAATATAAGAGCTGATAGTTAGTTGGCGCCTGCTGTGTCCTGGTGCTCTCTGACCTGACCGATGTGTTGCAGAGTCTTGTGTTTCGTCCTGCAAATGTCCTGTGGTGGCTTGGGTGTTGCCAATGTCGATAATGGTGGTTTCCTTCGCCAATTGTGTTGTCAGGGGGTCATAAGAGCGAAATAATCTTAAGTAAACCCCAAATCAAATATTTTTGTAAAATTCTTCCAAAATCTTCCAGAATTTATGCATGAGGCATTTATACATACGTTCTCCATGAAGCTTAAATATGAAATACTAGTGTAGTGTCTAGCTGTGTCATATGGAAATACAAAATTAAGGTAAAGTAACGTCAGTACAGAATCCATATTGATAAGTCATGTTTTCATAATTACAGAAAAAGTCACCACATGAGGTTTACCCTTGTTGGTACACAGTAACATATATAGTGTATTCACACAAGCTTACGTAAGAGTTGTTGTCGTAACAACCAGTCTTTTGCATTTACTATCAGGATATATATTTTGTTGTATTAATGTAGAGAAAGATTATATATTTAATGCAATTCTTTCAAGATGGTAGGCCTATAAGAGATAACTCTTCTTTGCGGTTTCAACTGCCAAGTCGAAATTACTAAATCCACACATCTGTGATTCCTCACTCATAATGTCTTCGATGGCCAAAGTGGTATAATTTATTCCCAACCGTTCTTTACTATCATGGAGAGAAACTCGAAATAAAACTCTTTGCGAGTTACAATCAGCAAGTTGGGTTTAATTACGATTGGCACTTTTGTTTATTGAATTTATTTTATTTGCCTTTGTCACTACGTCCAGGGTAGCCGTGTCATCTTTTTCCACGAGTGCTGACGTCGCACACGAAATAATGATTTTGCCTATCATCAAACCCTTCCTGCTATTTCCTCAAGACACATTATCTAACTTTGTCTAAATTGGCTTCATCTCACGAAAAACACTTACTTCTAGTAATGTTCGTTAAGCCAATGAAAATAAAGGCATAAGTAATGGCTGTCGTGCTGGCCTATTTGGGCACTGACAAAAACTACATTCATGTGACTCATTTACATGCTCTTATTCACGACGGAATGTTTATTAAATATTTACTTATATTACATTTAAGTGTCAACATATATCCTTCAACATTAAAAACTTGCTGCATGCTATAACCTCAGTAAATGTCTGCGCTGAGCAGCGCTGTGCATGGCGCAAATGGTTGAGTGTTGGACAACTGAATTTCCTTCACATTATACCCTATTGGTTCGAAGCACATACTGTTTTCCGGTGTCGGTGGGGTTCGACTGTGTTTTTTGCCAGGTTTCTTTCCGTTTTCCCACCAAACACGGTATCGCAAAGTCGTCATTTAAGTGGATTGGCCTTAAGTACGACGTTAAACATCAATCAAACAAATAAATGAATAAATAAATTTCTAAGCATGAGGATGAAACCATGTCTTGTGTTGGGATGGATCTTGATAGGCCCTATCTCTGTTCGTTAAAAAGATATTGCATTGGTATTCTTCTTGATCAATTTCTCTCCTTTTTCTGCCGAAGCCAGAAGTTATATTGACTAGGATACGTTGAGATACAATGACAGTAATCGAAAGTATTTGGCGTAAAGGCCTTTATTTGAAGGAACAATTAATGTTTCAAGTTTCTTTACAAAAATGAAGGTTTACTTATCATGGCTATATATTTCAGCTTATTCACTTTTCATTTAGTGGTTTCCAAGAAGGATATTTGCATGATAAAGTCAACCACAAGGTTCAACAAATCTTTCCCGAAAATACCTGACAAAAGCAATATTGATCTTATATTTATAGACGAATCTGACAATACAGTACCAATACTGTTAAGGGTAATGGGGCTGCAGAGGCGGGTACCAGATTGCGTCGCATGAATGCATATCGCAAATGCATCTCGCACGCCAACATATAAACCGACTATACCTCATCTTTATATATATATAGCTTTATACTTTTATAGATGAAACTCGCCCGGGACTATATGGCCCATTAGGTCAACGATACACACTCAGTTGAGAAGCATTTGCATAACCAGACGAAACTGTGCCATTTGATATGTACTCTACGGGTTCCACATCTAGTAATCACGGAGCTTATACGAAATCTGTAGAAAGCAATTTCCCGAATTGTGGGGAGTGACATTCCTTGATTTGCACTTTTTTTAATGTACCAGAAACTAAATTCTGAGATGGTTGGTCTTCTATTTTCTCTTAAAATAAAAATACGTGTGTGGAACCAAATCAGAAAATAAATTAGACATGGTCCGTGCGTAGAAAGTACGTTCTTAATTGGTTAAAATTAATAAAGCACCCTTTGCTTAAAGTTAACTTGGCAAGTGTTTTTAGCATCTTTTCTTTTTATATTTTTGTACAATTAATTGTTAGACATTAGTCTAGGCTAGACGTGAATGGAAATGTCATTATAATGCTAAGAGGAAGACTTTACTGACGAACCAGTGAAGACGAAAAAAGGAACTAAAATATCATGAGATAAAGATTCACGGGTACACTGCTTGCTGTCCACAATTCTCTCGGCGCATCAACAAATTCAATTTTTTTTAAGAAAGTACATTTGCATGTAGCGCTATTATAATGTTTAGATGCACTGTACATGCTTCCGTTTATATTACTAACTAAACTCCCAGTTCAAGAGGCCAATCCGTGGCTAAGTTGTTTCACGTTGAACTGCTAAGACGTGAACTACCCAGAATTGTGCTAAAAGTCAAATTCCAGGGCATTGAACTAAACTGACGACTTGGTATTGTCCGTGCTTGGTTGTAAACTGAGAAGAAACGTCTTAATAATCAACCCGCGAGCTCCGCAGCCATTGTAATGGTTATAACGTTTATAATGCGTTCCTCCTTTTTTTTAAAGCAAAGGAATGTGCGCAATTTTTAACCTGACACGTCCACAAATTGCTGTTTTAATGCAAATCACTATTTCTAAGTTTCTTTCCAAACGCAGTATTTTAACTCTATTGACTTTGTTTCCCACCAAAAAAAACTCGACCAAAAGAAGCTCGTCTGTACTTAATAAACCTGTTCATATTTTATAGATTGGACCAAAGAATGAAGTTTTCACACGACACAACATCTTCGGTTACCGTCAACGATATAAGCTTAAGTTTTAGGAGTTCTCGGGGTGTGAAGCCAAAAAATAACAATACTTCTTTGACGTGTATCTGTTTTAACTCTTTTTGACCCTCTCATAAGACTACCATAGCCGTAAGTCCCGACTCAAATCCAAAATTAAACCAGAAAAGCATCAATTTTAATCACACAGCCAATAACCAACAAGTCATCAGATCTTGCCACAATTCAGCCAATGCAGGGTTCAGAGGTCGTAGGGTTGTTTATTCTTCTGGTTGATTTTATGGTCAATGCCTTCAACATGATTGACTTTACTGAATAATATGCTGTAATTAAATAAGGAAGTGTAAAAATAATTAATTAATAATTTACTTTATTATTAATCGATCATCCAATTCGGCGGATGCTGCAAATGCAATAGATTCCATAGTACAAATTATTTATGCTAGTCTACGGCTGATTTTAGCAAAAAGCTTGCTAAAAAAACTTCACATAGCTAGTTAAAGAATATATGCATGCGCTTGCAAATGTGCATATATGATTTATCTTGCTGCTGCTTTCCAGCGAGTCGTTGATGTACATGGCAATAGCCTTCAAACAAAACGTGTCAATATTCAAGTGGCTGTTCTATTTCACTCCTTCGGGATACTATGTTCTAGAAAGAGAACGAGGTCGGCCGAGCGTTTCCGGATGAACACGCAGTCAACTTTGGACTGAGAAAGGTATTTATGAGCTACACAGCTTGGGCCATGTTATCTAAACCACGACAAGCGTGAAACGCACATCTTGTCTATTTCATAAAAAGCGTGAAATCAAGAAGGTGGCTTGGAATTGTAAAATAAATTACCAGTATTAAGATTAAGTTAAGACATTAGAGGCCTTTGGTGGTCTGAATAATTGCGCTGTATTTTAGACAATTTTGAAATCGTTTGTTTATTTGTGTTGTTGGTATTTCATTTTATGACGATTTTGCGTTGTTAGTGTTTAAGGTGGGAAACTGCTTTCGCTATAATGTTAAAAGAAAAGAATACCATCATTTGCAGCGTGGTGAATGAATGGTTAATGTGGTCGACATCTACGCTTTGAGATTTAGGTGTCGTAGGGGTCGAGGTATGCTATAGTTTTAAAATCTCCCTGCGCAAGACCAAAGTAGTATATCTGAATTTCCTGAATGTTTACCTGAAAAAAACAACGAAGGAAAATTTGAGTAATTTTGAGCATAATGATATAGGTCTGTTCTTGTATTATTAGACGCAAAGGAGACAGATAGATAGTATCTTTAGTAAGTCTTCATATAATTATTAGTCGTTCCTGTATTGTAAAAGATTAGATGTGTTACAAGTTCGAAGGTCACTTGTTCCAATACTCTCACAACTTCGGTTTTACTATTAGAGAAGAGAGCCTGATAAGAAACACAAGAATTGCTTGCTTGTTTTCTTTCTCGATTGTTTGAATTCTTGTTTGATTGGTTGGTTGGTTGATTGATTGTGATCAAGGTATTTTACTAAAGAAACACAACAAAGAACGGAAACCAGTTTTGGATAAATCTTGTATGTAGAACATTCATAAATTATCTTAAGTCAACAGTAATTTTCCCTATACGATTCTTTTTGGTAATGGCGGTATTGGGTCCGCGGTTACTCAACGGAATTGTACATTCCTTAGGATTTCTCTTTATTTTCACATTTATTTATTTATTTGTTGTTTAACACCGCCCTCAAGGTTTAGGTTGCGATCCGCGATCTCTCTGGACACCGGAACCTTCCTTTATATGCCTACGGTCAACAGGTTGATTCGAACCCATACATACGCGTACAACGCTCAACCCGATGAGCAACTGCGCGATCCAGCTTAAATTAGGCACTTACAAAGGAAACAATGGACAGTCAGTGTAATAAAGTATACTTATGTGAAGGTTTTGTTTGTCGATTAGGATATGTATTATAGTAATTAATGCCATTTCTCACATAACGATTCTTGGTCAAACTATGTTAAATCCAATTTTCGATAATATTGGTCATTTCCCCACCTGAGCACAGCTTTTTTAATTAAGTTTTTCAACTTTGAATCAATTAAAACTCCCAGATTAAAGTCGTTTAATCTCGGCTAAATTCACTCCGATCAAAAGTTAGCCAACTGTATCTACTCGTGTAGTATGAACTTCTTCATTTTCAATTAATTGTTGTTCGCCAAGCACTGTGCAGCTGATCGTAAGCTTTCTATAGAAATTGGGACGAATTAGAAATGAAAACCATGTTGATAAACATTCATTTTATTATTTTAATGCTGGCTGTCGATTGGCATACCGTACGTTCGTAAGGAATACTAATGATTCATGGCACAGTAATAACAAACGCTATTAAATAACTCTGTATCTACTACCAGTAGAAAAGGGTTTAATTTGAACCTCTTATTGTATCAGGAAGCGATTTGTTTTCATCTCGATTAAGTCTGTGTTACAGAAGCCAGGAGTTCCACTGATCAGTTTCGAATAAAATAGAATAAAAGAAACACCCAAACAAGTCAAATTGTACGCTGGGTATATAAACGCAGAGGCTATTGATACATACTGTAGTGGATGTTATGTATCAACAGCCGCTGCGTAGGAGCGTAGTCAAGTTGGTATATATTTTGTCAAGAGTAATCACACTGGCACAGGGAGATCGACTAATTAAAGTCGATACATTATCTCATGTTCTAGATCAATTCTCAGAGACAAGTTTCTAGATAGACCTGAATCTCGAGTTGTTCTGAATACATATACATACAACGATGAAGCCTCTATCACAGAGACCTATCATAGCGTAAAAGAAGAACAAATCTGTCAAGGACCTCTTGGTTAAGACGAAACTCACTTCTGTATCAGATAACCCTTAACTGCCCTCATCTTTATTTGGTAGACTTAACGGTTTTACTGCTAACTCTAAATGATACATTTTTCAGGTTGTGCTTATAATCACCTATACCTAATAACCATGTGTGTTACATATTCGCCACAAATTTATCTTCACAATATACATGTTACATGTATTGCCTTTTCTCGAGAGGCGTCTATAGGTTATCCAGAACAACTCGAGATTCAGGCCTATCTAGAAACTTGTCTCTGAGAATTTATCTGGAACATGAGATTATTTATCGGTTTAAATTATTAGTCGATATCCTTGTGCCAGTGTGATTACTCTTTAGAAAAATATAAATAACCTTATTGTTATAAATGTATATGTTAAACAGATGATGGTGTATTAAAGCCAAAGTAGATTATTATCGCTGCGTGCAGTTGGCTATTATAGATTTACACCTTATGGCGTGACAATACTTCACGATTGATAACACTTTTCTGCTATTTACTGCTTTCAAATTGACCCTGATGTTATGTTTACAATTGGTAGTAAAATTTAAACGATTTATTCTCTAGCGCACTTTTTCGATGAATCAACAGCACTAAGATAGCTTTATTAAAAGATTTATGCTGGTATTCTTCTCACTGTCGAGCCTATTTTAGTATTTTACCGTGCCTCATTTAATTTTGTAACTATTAGGTACCATGGCATCTATACCTTTTAAACGCAGACTGGGAACTTAGTTACGGCCTTTAGTTTGTCTGTTTTTTCATGAGGATAGGACAGTTTGCTCATTCTAAATTACAGAATGGAAGAATCTTTCTCCCTACCGTCGATTCTTTGACTAAAGTATTGACTGTCCCTCTTGTTGTTCGCCTAGAAAATGTAATCCCTGTGTGTTGTTTATATAGCGAGAAATGTTATAGCTGATATAGCGAGTAGGCCTACTGTTTCACGATTTTATCTGACGCTGTTTTGCTTTTTTCCTTTTACAGACTTCAAATTGAATCGGCCCCGAGATAACTTTTTATCTCCTATTTTTATGCCACTTTGATATAACTGTCTTTCGCCCGTCAACGACCGCATAATTGACAGCAAATTTACCTATGATATCACTACATGAGATGCATTCTAAAATAGAGAATCAAATCATTCTCGCTACCGTCGAGTCTTTGGCTCTAAGTTATATTGCCAAGCCATCTTGTTGTTCACCTAGACAGAGTTAGCTATGTGTGCTGTTTGTAGCGAATACGTTTATAGCTTTTAGACAATCGGCCAAACCTCGCGTGATTTCTCGTTATCTTGCTGTCGTCACTAAGCTCAAACGTGATAGGTGTATGGATATGTCTCAAAACAATTTTGTTCGCCGGAAGCCTTTTTATTGCCGTATGCGCAATAAACACATCAGCAAACATGGGGTTAACGACCGAATTTATTATGGCTTTAGATGCACAATGTTTAGTTTAGGAGTAAATTATGTTCTGAATGTAAAACAAATGGAAACTTGGAATCTATCTACATTGGCAGTTTTATCCACAGGCAAAGTTCCAACCAAAATGGCGATGATAGTATCACGCCCGAGATGATGTGCGTAGTACATTCGATGACTTCCGAGTGGCTTATTAGGTGGTAGGCCTACTGTTTTACAATTTTATATATTTGTTTCTATCTCTTACAGACTTCAAATTGAATCGGCCCAGTGACATCTTTTTTCTATGTTTAATTTTGAATAAGTTGGTAGATTCTTTCGCCAGCGCACTTTTTTTTGCGGAAATGGTTGTACTACGACAACAACAAAAATGGCTTGTCATTACATTAGTGTTGGTATTTTTCTCTATCCCAAGTAAGATACGAGCGTATTTTCGTATGCACAAAATAGTGCTTATTTATGACCAATTCGGATATATATCGTTATAAAAATATATATATACCGGCAAAGGTTTTAATCAAATCGCCTTGTTTACGTCTGCAAATTGATTGTTTGCACTTTCGATAGACTAAAGACGTGCCACAGAATTGTAAATATTGGCCGCTTTATTCATGCTGGAGCCATACAGTAATCGAATACAGATAGGGCACTTTTTGAACCAGAATATTCGTTTTTATTAATCGAAGCAATTATAAAAACGTATAAGATACAAAATGAAAGAGCCTGGGCCCAGGCACGAAACCATATATCCAGTTTACCCATGACTTTT
>JAVFBZ010195297.1:0-14206 GCA_032466195.1 Katharina tunicata | reverse complement strand
TTCAGTTTTTAGTTTTTTAGTTATTAAAAAACTCTCCTTCGACCTACAAATATGATGTTGGAATTATTGGAAAGCCTCTAAAAATATCAGTTTTTCATGAGATTCTGTGAAAATTCAGAACTTTTGAGTGCGTATGTTACTTTAAATATTTTGTATTTACTCTTCACTGACTGTTTATCATTATAATGCATATTATTAGACTTGTAAGTGGGCTCAAGGCCTGTTGTGCACTGAATTTATCAAAATAAATATTTCAATGATTTTCGCATTATTGTTAGTCTTTCCGCTTTGTTTTATCGAATGAGAAAAAAAAACAAAAACAAAAAACAAATAGATTATAAATATATTCCTCTATAAATTTTACTTTATGAAACTTTGCAGATAAACCTGCATAGTGTAACGTTGAGCAGAACTTGGCCAGGTGCTATATGATATGTATCCGTTGCCAGGCATCCTATTTTATGCCTGCAAATTAACGGATAACTGTTTATATAGTGCTTTCTTATAAACTTGACGTATGTATGCGAGCAGGGAACCAACAGTTTAATAGGTACCTAATAACGAACTTCAGTTGAATAGGAAACTGGGAGCTAACTTTAAATGTATCAGGATTTGTATTATTTTGGATTGGCTTGACGCCATTACTCCTGAACAATCCGTGATTTTCACTTCTAATAGATCTCTGTAATCATTGTTTAGTTCTTTTGAAGTAAATATGCATAGTGAAAATATGCTGACAGTTGTTTCATTTGAACTTTGAAACCATATTATCGCTTTCAGACAACTGGCGCTTTTCTCGTTTCGTACAAATTGCTGTCTAAACAGAGAAATCATTATTTTAGCCAGTTCGTTTAAATCAGAATCTCTAGCGATAAGGGTTACGCTGGGCATTAACGACTAGAGTCCATTCTAGCTCGATCGAACCGTCCTTCCTCCCCCGCTTGATTTCTATCTAAAACTCAATCTAATGGAGATCAATGGCCGTATACACCAAAATAGAAACGAAGATCAATGATTCGTGTCCTGTTTTCACATCGGCTGATTTTTCTATGGCAATGAGTGCCGATTCCAGCTGATTTGATTCCAAATGTTGTTAATACGTTTGATTCGAAGCTCCTGATTAGATGCAAGATAGTTTTCTTGAGCAAACCAAATTATCATCGAGTAAGTGTGATGAGTAGAACAACTATTCTTACCACTGATTCTGTTGTTTGAAGCAGTCAAAATAATAGCAGGCTATGGTGATCGCGTTTTAGTCTTGTTTGTTTTAATAATACCGATACAGTATCCCAGTGTAAATGCCCAGTTCGTGGATTAAGTTATTTCGCGCTATATCTTATGGGCATTATCGGGTTGTCTGGTTTCTTTTAGAGTGTTTCTTTATTTAAAAAAAAAAGACCTTGATAGTTTTGCCAACAGCGCAAGAAAAATACGATACGTACGGTGCGTAGACGGTATTTAAACGGTACTGAATGCATGAATTACAGATGAAAAAGACAGCCTCTTCACGTCAACTATCTATGAGTGGCTAAAGTATATCTAAGTATAGTTAATTTTTTTTTAAATTTGTCCGACAGAAAGGAACAGTCCGTAATCTTGAGTAAACTGTCACCCATACGAACGGGACACAGTTCACTGAATTTCAAGAAAAACAATATTAACATTACAAGCAAATAAGCACCTACCGTTAATTCGTCGAGATTTTGTCTCTTCAATTTAATCCCATAATATATGGTATCAGCTCGCTTAATTAAAAGGAAATATACCAGGCTTTATTTCAAGTTGATGTTGTTGCTGTAGGCACAAGCCACGGTTACACGGGCATCGAAAAGGTGAACTAAACTAAGACGGCTCTGATCCGCATCAGAGCTGGCTTTTTTAGTTCCTTTTGACAGCCCTGTCAGCAAGCGTCGCGGGAATCTTTGGCACACTGCCAGCTAACTTGAGCGAGCGGCTACACGATGGAAAAACGTCACGGCATTCCGAGAAAACGACATGGCATTCCAAGAACGCCACCTGTAAGTGAACTAAACTGCTGCGGATTATTGTTTACCCATCCAATAAAAAAGCGGACTATTCCAATCCGGATCAGATTTAGTCCGCCTATTTCAGCCGTGTAAACGCAAACCTAAATCTGATACGGATCCCACCAAGTTTTGGCCGTGTTACTGCAGCTATAGTCTTACGAGAGATTCAAGATGGCTGCAATCCGTTTTGAAAGTTGTTACTGTGACCCTCCTATATATATTTTGCGCATTTTTTGGTATGGACAACTCATTTTTTGTCGGATCGTTAGGTTTTTCTTAACGTAGGATTACAGGAACTGACCGTATGAGGAAGCGACATATTTGATCCAGCTTACCCACTGTCACTCTCCGTCAAAAAGTACAAAAAATTAAATGAAAACAGGAGAGACAATACTAACTATAGTTTGATGCACTGAGGAATTCCACGCATAATTCCCAAGCTTCCATTTCTTTCATTACAAAGGACGCCTCAGGATAAGAAAATTCCTTTTGAATCTGTCATAGATGGTTATCAGTGTCAAAATAACATATCAGTATAAAAAGCTTAAACCCAATGCCCAATTTCATGTTAGAGTTAGATTTACGACATATAAGTAGAAATGGCACACAAGTGTGGATCAAACTTAATCACAGTATTTTATCTTTTGACGTCAACAATTGCTTTTAAACGATATTTGTGACATCATACTATTGTCTAAATGTTCATTACTTTTCAAGAATGTACACTTTTTGTACATTGTTAGTCCTGCATGTAACAGGACACAAAATGGTAACCAATAAGGTCACCTACTTCTATTAAAGTATAACATGCAAACAACAATAAAACTTAAAAGTTTAATAACAAAATCTTAATACAAGGGAAAACAAATTATTATTCCTAGCCGTATAAATCGGACCCCAAATTAATGTGTGTGTAACATCGTTCTCAAAGCTATTTGACTTATACGGCGGCGATGCACAGCCTAAAATTAAAGGGATAAGAAACCCTAAACATACAATACCTTATGTTTTGACTGTTTTAGACATATGAACCTTCTTAAATGTTCGCATCGCTTGCCTTCATGGTAAAAGTCAACTGTCCCGTTTATTTAACAGACGGTCTAATTCATAGCCACTTAAAAACGATACTCTTCCAAAACTCAGTGGTTTCATTGCAATCCATTTCAAGCTGGAAGTATGATTTGCCCGATTGGGTTATTCATGTAAGGTGCCAAATATAAGTACATTAAGAAGGAACTATTGTTTAAGTGGGATAAAGCACTGGTAACTGTCCATTCTTTTAAAAACAATCGCCTCGTCGAAACTTTTTCAAGAATGTACAGTTACCCGGGCTGTTTCGTCTACAGAATGTCATTTCTCCAACTACAGCAACATTTGACTCCGACATGTTTTTACCAAAATCATAGAAACGCCAATCAGTTCGACAAAGACAATCTAGCAATTGGTTCTAAGACAAAAGTACCTTGAAGCTTATCCCTTCCCTAAAATCGAGAACAAATTGCCTAAGAAGTTCGAGTCTTTTATGAACTTAAGTAAGTAGATGTAGTACTGCATATTATATAGCCATATACCATGCACTTGTCACAATTTCTGCGATTGATTTAACCCATTAACGTTAAAAATGTAGAATTTAAATTTTAAATATTACATCAATTGAACTATATCTATGGAAGCCGGTTGAGAACGTGCTACCACAACCTAGCTAGACGGTGAGATGATGCGCGAAGTTTTAAAGCGATGCGCGAGGAGGTTGTAGCTTCATTGGCTTCGTTACTTCGCTTTGTAACTTCGCCTATCAACTTCACGCATCGATCGCCTGGCAACTTTGGGCATCGCTTCTCAAGTTTGCGCATTGCTTCGTAACGTCGCCCACCGCCTCGCCGTGTAACTAGGACAGGCGATGCGCAAAGTTGGCAAGCGACGCGCGAATGTCGCCCACAATTTCGTAACATCACTTTGCTACGCAACTTTGCGCATCGCCTTACTAGGTTGTATTAGCATGGACTTAAACGGCTTCCATATCTATCCGCCTTATTAACTCTTAGAGACGAACAATTACGAAACCAAGTAGCAATCCAACTTAGTCCATTTTTGCCACTGTCTGCATGTTTTAGTTATCAGTATGAGAAGGCTGCTGAGCCGGCACTATTCTACTCTTGTGAGTTAATCCAAACCAAATTTAGTTAAGAAATCGATAGCCGTGTCAACAACGCTTGACAGTCTCTATCCAGCACAAGAAGTATTTATAGGGCTGGGCTGACAACGTCAACAAATTGGCGTTTACTGTTAGCTTTTAATGTTCAAGTTCAAGCGACACTTTTTTGTTGTTGTCGTTCTGTGATAATAACAGCCTGCCTGGGGTTATTCAGCTAACACTATTAGATTTGACACACGAAACTGAATCACTATATAAACACCTGAAACAAATTTGATTTTTGCTGACACTGTTGTTGTTTGTTGTGCTTCTGCAGTTAGTGGATTGGAAGTATTTCAATGGAAATCAATATTATGAGGATTTGTTTGCACTCTAAGTTCCGTATTTGGTGTTTGCATCTGTTGTTTTTTTGTAAGCACAGGAGCACATTGATTTGAGAATGTTTTAGATCTTAGAATACCAACTATAGTAAATACTTCAATATCACAATGCATCACAAATTTTTGTTAGAATTTCATTAACGAAACATTCCCAATTTTGCAGATTTCACACGTTTCAAACAACGTTTTGTTGGTTACATTGTAAAATAAAAAATAATATAATTGGTTATATCAAGGTATCGTAAACACTGAATAATACAGGTTTATGACCAATATGCTTTACATTGTACGTTGGTTATATATTCAGTTTGATAAAAAGATCCACTGCCGTATTGATTTAATCACACATTTTTCGGCTGCTCAAAGCAAAGAGAGTGACATTCTCCAGTATTCGCTATCCCATCATAAACCTCATGGGATTCTGCTTCATGCCACTTGGTCCGCTTAGCGTCAATCCAGTGCAGAACTACATAAAACAACTTTGGCAAAACTGGAAAATTTAATGATTCAATGTGCATTTTTAATAAGCATTGATAGAATTCTCCAAAGCATATCAACATGCTAAGTCCGTAAAAGATTGCTTGTAAAATTTAAAAAGCCTGAAAAATTCTTAGTAAATAGATAAAACTCCAGTATTCGGTAAGGAATTCAAAGAAATACTTGCGAAACATAATTTATGATATTTATGAATTCCGAGTAAATAGATAAAACTACAGTATTCTCTTAAGTATTAAAAGAAATAAACGCAAAACATAATTGATGATATTTATGAATTTTGAGTAAATATATTACACTCTAGTATTCTGTAAAGTATAGGAAGAAATACATGCGAAACCTTATTATAATATTTATGGCTTCTGAGTAATAGATGACACTCCAGACAACATAAGTATGCTCCCTTTAATAGCTATCTTGCTTAGGTATCCCAAACATTTGTCCAAATAACAACCCTTTTAATCACCATAGAACATACGGGGATTTTCAGCAGTTAAGAGAGAAACATTTTATACATTTTCTACTCCATTATTAGTCCCATAGAAGTCAGCTTCGTGTCATCGTCGCGGGTTCATCTGTTTGTTACCTATGATCATTAATGGCTACCACTATTTATTAAATACTTAAATATGCTTTATCTCAATAAATTACGAATTACATGTGCTGTAGCCGTTTTGTAACCAGAAAAGTCCAACTAGCTTTACAATAGGCCAACCGGATAAGTGTTTAATCAAATGGTGCTGTAAGACGAATTCCAAAGAAAACTAAAATTCTCCATCAATCATCTATAGAACTTTAAAATATTTCAGTTTCAGATGATTAAAGAACACATCTCCCGTATACAGTTGTTTGATTGTCATATTCAGCGCTAATGTTAACTGGTGAACAAAGTAGCAAAGAAACTAATAAAACTGGTGATATAATCTAACGTTGTTGAGCAGAATATAAGTGATACTATCATATTTACGAATATGCTCAATTAGGAACCTTGCTTATATGCACAAATATCAAAGCCTCTCTCTTGGTATTTATAATCATACCTCACTTTTTTACGGGCGATTAAAGTTAAGAGAGTTACATTCCAATCTCACCCAGTTACTCCTTTCTAACTCACCTGGGAATCAACTTTCATGTGATCAAGCTGTCCCACCTTTTGTCAATCCAATACTGAACTAAAAGTAACAGTTTTGGTATAAACAATTAAAATATGCCCTCATACTATTGACTCTTCACACATCAGCTTCCTAATCTCAACAGCACTGTTTTATAAATAGCATAATTTCAGACCGACTTCAAATATATCATATTTGATCTGCGGAACTTCTAGGTCGTATTGATGCTTTAGATGGAATTTTTGTTCTGTTATTTATCTCTTTGTAATGAAGATCTCCCTTCTCCGTTATACGTTTTGATGAACGAAATACAAATTGAAACCTACGACAATATATTATTATTATGGACTGTAACTGAAGATTTAATGCTAAGTTGCTTTATAACGTCAGTTGGTTATATCCCCAGTTGTCACACCAAGTCACACTAGAGAGAACATATAACACATTTATTCTGCTGTTGAAATCAATAGATTAGCATTTCGCCCTTCTTCATATTAATTAACGGGGTTCGACTCCCTTATGCTCCGTCTACTCTGTGTCAATCCAATGCTGGACCATACAGACGGAAATTGGCATACACAGTGCAGTTCTACGAGAAAGCGTTTATACATATCTGAAATATGCATCCATACCACTAACTCACCACCAAAACAGTGTTGATACAAATCTGAAATATGCCTCGATACCACTAAATCAGCATCAAAACAGTGTTGATACAAATCTGAAATATGCCTCGATACCACTAAATCAGCATCAAAACAGTGTTGATACAAATCGGAAATATGCCTCGATACCACTAAATCAGCATTAAAACAGTGTTGATACAAATCTGAAATATGCCTTGATACCATTAACTCAATCATAACAGTGTTGATACACATCTGAAATATGCATCCATACCATTAAATCACAATCAGAACAGCGTTGATACAAATCTGAAATATGCCTTGCTACCACTAAATAAGCATCAGAACAGTGTTGATACAAATCTGAAATATGCATCCATACCATTAACTCAATCATAACAGCGTTGTACAAATCTGAAATATGCCTTGATACCACTAAATCAGCATCAGAACAGTGTTGATACAAATCTGAAATATGCATCCATACCATTAACTCAATCATTACAGCGTTGATACAAATCTGAAATATGCCTGGCTTGATACCACTAAATCACAATCAGAACAGCGTTGATACAAATCTGAAATATGCCTTGATAACACTAAATCAGCATCAGAACAGTGTTGATACAAATCTGAAATATGCATCCATGCCATTAACTCAATCATAATAGCGTTGATAAACATCTTAAATATGCCTTGAAACCACTAACGCACCATCAGAACAGTGTTAATACAAATCTGAAATATACACTCATACCACTAATTCACCATGATATTCATCTGAAATAAGCCGTCATACCAATCTGTCTATAGTATATTAGCATGCTAATCGTACGACCTTGGTTAACAAATATTATAATTGTACATGTTGACCGTCGTAGGTTACGCCTGTGATAAATTGAGCCTTTAATGAAATTATTGCCGAAAACTGAAAAACATTTTTCTGGAGTACATGTCTTTGTAATATGGTTCTGCATTGTACATAATCTTCACTGTTGAAAGAAACAAAAGTGAAACATGATTACAGGTGCTCTGAATAATGAATTATTAGATTTAATTCCAGTATTCTCCTATTCTTCTATATGTAACAGGATTATTTTCCAACTCGGACATTCTCTATTTCACAGTATGGATCAAATCTCACATTCTGACGTAATGTTCCAGCCAGGAAGGGTACATTCTCCTTGATTGGATACTACTGTAAAAACCACACGGGATTCAGTGTTCGTCTGACTATGATCGGTTCATCTGTAGTCTATGGCCAATACGTGTTTCAGATCGCAGACATTTTATAACGTTAGACTGTGTTCAATTCTAATAATGTTGAACTTGGTCTATTGGAAGCCATTTATGTTAATCTGGAATTTTCTTACTTTTACAAATTCTAACAACAGTAATATGCTAAAACTTCGATATTACTAGATACATGTATTGAAAAAGGACTGTAAGTCTCAACAGGTGGTACATAGAAAACCTAAAAATACAAACATTCTCCAGGTTTGAAGAATAGTCCATAGTACATTTGTGTTTTAGATCCTACTCTATACTCCCATCTATATATGTGAATCCTGTTGAACAAAATAAACATAATACTAATTGAATCCAAGAATATTTTTAATCAAATTTTAACATAAAATAAAAATGAACCTACACAATTTGTGACATTTGTGAAACGAGAGCATATAGGTTTATAAAAGAAATGTTGGCTCTAGTATCTTACCCAAATCCCCAGTGACTGCTCCCTCTCCCTCCGAATTGATCATATCTCACATTTTTACCCAATGTAGCAGTCACAAGAGAGTGAGAGTCCACAGTCATCACTTCAATATGAGTCACATGGGATTTGGCTTCCATGTAATGGGTTCACCTATAATCTATGGTCACGGCTCCATTCAGATAACAGTCATAGCTTAATATTGGGTGCGACTATTTTAATCAAACCGAGCTCCTAAAGGAGTTATTCAATACAGAAAACATATCTGATTACCGTTTGAATCAAAATTGTAAAAATGTTGATAACCCCTCAAGCATATATTATTGTTTATTGCCTGGATGAGCTCGCTTGCATATGTGACTAAATTGATACAATAAAAAAGATAATG
Organism: Katharina tunicata; assembly: GCA_032466195.1. NCBI lineage: Eukaryota > Metazoa > Mollusca > Polyplacophora > Chitonida > Mopaliidae > Katharina > Katharina tunicata. Next base: position 5,309 of record JAVFBZ010195297.1, on the reverse strand, counting down.
AAGATATTTAGCATTTGAATCAAAATTGTAAAATGTTGATAACCCCTCAAGCATATATTATTGTTTATTGACTGGATGATTTCTCAAGCATATGTGACTAAATTTATAACATAAAAAAAAGATAATGAAAATATTTAACATGGTATCCGTTATGCTAGCTTAATATATGAAAAATATGGAATAGATCTTCCGACGGTGGTTGATATGATTAAAATCGCTTATCCTAAAGTCTAGCAGTAAAGTAGAACTTATGGGATGGATAAGTAGAGCATCTTTTATCGAATTAAAAAGCTATTGTTTGCAGCACGATGACATACTTATTATAATGTGTACGAATGATGGTGCATGCTTGTTAACAATACAGTATGAAATCAGTCTAACTTCTAGACAAGAATGGAGAGGAGCACCCCTAGGATTGGTCGGAAGGAGAGTCATTACTGTCTCATAATGGTAGCGCCTTTTCTAGATGTTTACATAAGCTATAACTCTGAGGATTCCTCGAAGAACTTGTTTCAGAGTAAATGATTATATATGATTTAACGATTTTCTATTAATGGACATTCTTATAATGTTGGGATTACATTGATAAGATCAATACTAGATAATGTCAAATGGTGCTGTAGGACGAATTCCAAAGAAAACTAAATTTTCCATCAATCATTTATAGAACTTTAAAATATTTCAGTTTCAGATGATTAAAGAACACCTCTCCCGTATAAATTTATTTAATTATCATATCCAGCGCTTATGTTAATTGGTGAATAAAGTAGCAAAGAAACTAATAAAACTGGTGATATATCTAAACGTCGTTGAGCAAAATATATGTGAAACTAACAGATTTACGAATATGCTCTCTTAAGTACCTTGCTTATATAAAGAAATATCAAAGCCTCTCTCTTGGTATTTATAACCATACCTCACTTTATTACGGGCGATTGAAGCTAATAGAGTAGCATCCAGTCCCACCCAGTTTTCCACCCAGTTACTCCTTTCTAACTCACCTGGGATTCAACTCTCATGTGATCAAGCTGTCCCACCTTTTGTCAATCCAATACTGAACTAAAAGGAATAGTTCTGGTATAAACAACTAAAATATGCCCTCATACTATTAACTCTTCACACATCAGCTTCCTAATCTCAACAGCACTGTTTTATAAATAGAATAATTTTAGACCGACTTCAAAGATATCATATGTGATCTGCGGAACTTCTAGATTCTATTGTTGCTTGAGATATTTTTTTCAGTTTTTCTGTTATTCATATCTTTGTAATGAACATCTCCCTTCCCCATTATATCCTTTGATGAACGAAATACAAATTGAAACCTAAGGCAATATATTATTATTATGGACTATGACTGAAGCTTTAATTCCAAATTGCTTTATAACGTCAGCTGGTTATATCCCCAGTTGTCACACCATGTCACACTATAGAGAACATATCACACATTTATTCTGCTGTTGAAATCAAGAGATTGGCATTCTACCCTACTTCATATTAATTAACAGGATTCGACTCCCTTATGCTCCGTTTACTCTGTGTCAATCCAATGCTGGACCATACAGACGAAAATTGGCATACACAGTGCAGTTCTACGAGAATATGCCTTGATACCACTAACTCACCATTAGAAAAATTTAATACAAATCTGAAATATGCATCCATACCATTAACACAATAATTACAGCGTTGATACAAATCTGAAATATACACTCATACCACTAAACTCACCATCAGAACAGTGTTGATACACATCTGAAATTTGCATCCATTCCATTAACTCAATCATTACAGCGTTGATAAAAATCTGAAATATGCCTTCATACCACTAACCCACCATGATATTCATCTGAAATATGCTGCCATACCAATTACTCCATAGCATATTAACATGCTAATCGTAACAGCCTTGATTAACAAATATTATAATTGTAGACCGTCCTAGGTTACGTCTGTGATTAATTGAGCCTTAAATGAAATTATTGCCAAAAACTGAAAAACATTTTGCTGAAGTACATGTCTTTTGAGTTTATAACTTTGTAATATGGTCCTGCATTGTACATAATCTTCACTGATTAAAGAAACAAAAGTGAAACATGATTAGAGGTGCTGTGAATAATGAATTATTAGATTTAATTTCAGTATTCTCCTATTCCTCTATATGTAACACGATTATTTTCCAACTCGGACATTCTCTCTTACACAGTATGGATCAAATCTCACATTCTGACGTAATGTTCCACCCAGGAAGGGTACATTCTCCTTGATTGGATACTATTGTACAAACCGCACGGGATTCGGCGTCCGTCTGACTATGATCGGTTCATCTGTAGTCTATGGCCAATACGTGTTTCAGATCGCAGACATTTTATATCGTTAGACTGTGTTCAATTCTAATAATGTTGAACTTGGTCTATTACAAGGCATTTATGTTAATCTGGAATGTTTTAGAACCTACTCTATACACTCTCATCTATATATGTGAATCCTGTTGAACGAAATAAACATAATACTAATTGAATCGAAGAATATTTTTAATTAAATTTTAACGTAAAATACAAAGAACTTACACAATTTGTGATATTTGTGAAACGAGAGCATATAGGTTTATAAAAGGAATGTTGGCTCTAGTATCTTGCCTAAATCCCCAGTGACTGCTCCCTCTCCCTCCGAATTGATCATATCTCACATTTTTACCCAATGTAGCAGTCAAAAGAGAGTGAGAGTCCACATTCATCACTTCAATATGAGTCACATGGGATTTGGCTTCCATGTAATGGGTTCACCTATGGTCACGGCTCCATTCAGATAACAGTCATAGCTTAATATTGGGTGCGACTATTTTAATCAAACCGAGGTCCTAAAAGAGTTATACAATACAGAAAACATATCTGATTACCATTTGAATCAAAATTGTAAAATGTTGATAACCCCTCAAGCATATATTATTGTTAATTGCCTGGATGATTTCTCAAGCATATGTGACTAAATTGATACCATAAAAAAGATAATGAAAATATTTAGCATGGGTATCCGTTATGCTAGTTTTAAATATGAAAAATATGGAAAAGATCTTCTGACGGTGGTTGATATGATTAAAATCGCTAATCATATAGTTCTGTCTAATGGCATCGAGAGTATAGATGATTGCATGATGACTAGTGGTGAGGTAGACGATGATGATTGATGAAGATGATTGATGGCTGGAAGTGATGGATGCAAGATCATGAGTGATGGATGGTGGTTAATGGATGATGATTAATGAACTATGTTGGAGATGGTGATGACAGCAATAATGATGTTGATGATAATGATGGCGATGATGATGAGGTACTTTAACAAGCATGTTGATGCTCGTTAAGATTGCTGTGCAATTAATATCGACCAGCCAAATCCAAGTTTAGCAGTAATATAGAACTTGCGGGATGGAAAACCAGATCTTTTATCGAATTTAAAAAGCCATTGTTTGCAGCACGATGGCATACTTATTATAATGTGTACGAATGATGGTGCATGCTTGTTAACAATACAGTATGAAATCAGTCTAACTTCTAGACAAGAATAGAGAGGAGCACCCCTAGGATTGGTCGGAAGGAGAGTCATTACTGTCTCATAATAGAAGCGCCTTTTCTAGATGTTTACATAGGCTATGACTCTGAGGATTCCTCGAAGAACTTGTCTCAGAGTAAATCATCAAGGGAGTATGATTTAACGATTTTCTATTAAAGGACATTCTTATAATGTTGTGATTACATTTATTAGATTAATATAAGATAATGTCGACAATGTCGTGCACTGTATACAATGTAATCATGTTTGACGTGCCTTACCTTGGAACAGCACAAGTCAGGTCTAATCAGTTGTCAACCAAGAGTAAAAGGCTGTATGGCCCATCATACACATTTGATTAAAATGTTAAGGATTCCTTTGTCAATGTCAACGTTTGACGGCTGCATAGAAGAATGTCGCGGAATATTTCTTGGTGGTATCTCCAAATATTGGTTTGGTAGTTAAAGCTTAACTTGTGTTTTCTTACATACGTGACAGCGGTGATCGGAGATCCCAAACACAACCCTGGGGAAGCCTACTCTTACTACTTGCTGCAATGACAACTTCCCCATTACCCAAACGAAGGCCTTGATATTTGGTATCCCGCTTTTGCATTATATATAAGGAATACAAACGTAGTAAAGGGTTAATGAATATCGTATATGCGTTTCTTCCAATGCCTTAGTATAGCTTCAAACCGACGTGTCTGCCAGGCAGAATTATGAGGGCAACTTATAAAAAATGGCAAAGTAAAATAAATCCTACCTTATTCAGGTAATCCGTCGTTAGAAGTCGTGTAAGCTAGTCTCAAATACTAAAACAGAGTCATTGGCAATATGCATTCATCGATTATAAGCCGTTTGTGTTCGTCTTTCTATCCGGCAATTTCAGTGTTGATGTTCTGGCATGCACAGACAACCTTACACTGCGGGTTAAGCCGATTGTTAACGCACAGAACCTTTCGGGATTGTCTGGAACATGAATTACAAAAGCCGGCAAAACAAAACAGATAGAGTATTATTTCATTTGCCTGGAATTTGCATGATCAACACGGTATCCTAGTGTCGCCTTTCTCTGCTCAGCTTTTGAACAATGTCCAAACCACAGATCTGCTCATGCCAAGCTTCTACTACTACGGATCGCAGCCCGCTGTTGAATTCGCTAATGGCGCGAAGAATCCAGCCCTAGCATTTGGATCAATACATCACCAGAGGCGAACGCCAGAGCGATTGGATACCGTTCACCTCGACCCATAGCGTTATTTCTACACCGATCAGACCGAACACCATTATCTTATAGCCACGAGGGAAAATGTTTCAAAAACATACCATAAATTCATAAAATAAGTCGATACGTTCAAGACAGAACTAATGTCAAACAGTCCACACAATTGATTGGCGTCTCCCGGAAGCGTCCACGATGTTGTCTACATGGACATGACAGCACGAGGAAGCTGCTGTAATTAAAAACAGAAAACTTACGACAAGGACAACAATATTACTCGTTATTCATCAGTTTTATCGGAACAAATATTATGGCTTACTAGATTTCGGTTAAATCAAGCAGGCCTACTGAAACAGTCAAAGTTTCTTTGTGAATACAGAGAAACGACTGTTATTGAAGAAAAACATCAAACAAGACTGATGTGCGATATGGATCGTATTTAGAGATAAAGAAAAACATCAAACAAGACTGATGTGCGATATGGATCGTATTTAGAGATAAAGAAAAACATCAAACAAGACTGATGTGCGATATGG
>JAVFBZ010195286.1:0-14208 GCA_032466195.1 Katharina tunicata | reverse complement strand
AAAAACTGAATTTTCTGTCAGAATATTATTATGTGGATGTGTCAATCAGCTGTCATAACTGAGCCACCCTAAGATGTCCCCACGATTCACTAAGTCAAACGTCAATTAGCCCCGCCCCCATCCACTATTCAAAATCTTAACTCATTCCATATAACGTCATGAACCCGGCGGGATCAAAAGCTTTACTTGAGGCATACGTGAAAAAATGACGCGCCTTCCTTACGCTGAATTCGAATTATTGCACAATTTCTCCTGGCTATAACTAGCCTTGAACCAACTTAATCATTTTCATTTCAAAGTAATTGTTTTAGTTTTCAAAGTTGGTTAAATCAAGGCAATCCGAATTTGTTGTAAAACACTAATTTTGAGTGCTTATGTTACTTTAATGTATCAAAACTTTAAATTATTCAACGATTACATACATATTTCAAGAGTTTTGAGAGTAAGCACATTTTAGTTAACGAAATTTTCACCACACCTTTGTATATCTAAGTAAAATTTATACAACACGCAATATGGCGGAATTTAGCGACGCAGTCTGTTCATCGTACCCGAAAATTATATCCGTCATCGTCCAATAAGCATACCCTGGCACTAATAAGATCTTGTGTAGAGGGGAAGAGACGTAGACATTATTAAAGGAACCTGAAATGTTCTGGTTCGATGCGTATTTGAGATGTCAAACAAACAAGCCGTCAATCAATCTCGAAACTCGAAACTCTTTTCTCGGTAACAAGCGATGAATTCAAATAGAGAACTTGTTAAGCAAACACTGAATATCCAATCTTCTGGCACAATGGGCTGGTTAATGGAAAGTTTAGTCCCTATTTAGGTTGAATTTGTGCGGTATTCAGATTCGTAAATTCACATTGAACCATAATCAGTTTACACCACTACAAATGAGTGACAAGGCAAGAAAAGAAGATCGGAGTTCTATTCGACAACAGCGGGTATTCTGCGTCGGAATCTTATTAACTAAAACTCCGTTATTCCCTGGTTATATCTATCTTCATGTATACTTCATTTTATAATATTGAATGATTTCATCGTATTTGTGGTAGACTTTCACAATTATTTTCGCAACGACTGGTAATTAAAAACAGATAGCGTACCTAGTTAATGTGATTGAGGGTATTTAAACGCGCAATACTGTCATTGTAGTAGAACTCTGCTCGATTATACAAGTCTGGTGAGATCGTGGTTGACTCGAACAATCTGTTTGTATATGCTATATCGTTGAATGGTCACAACATCATACTACAACAATAACGTAAATTTAGAAATAAACTTCATGAGTAGGTTATGCAATAAAGGCAAGTGAAGAAAAGTTTGTTTATTTTGTTTATTTTGTGTTAATTTCCAGGAAAGCCCCTTCCTTGTCTTGGGCTAAATTTGTTGGAGTTATTGTAATTGGAATATTATCAAATTCAAATTTGTGTTCATAAATCTAAATAGCTACATGTTGTTAACTCTCTTAACACACATATGTGTTAAAAGACTATACTAGAACATTTACAAATTTGAAGCCACTGTTCATCTACCTGCTTTTTTAAATAGATAATTGGTTCGAGATATTATAGTCATCGGTTTTTGATGAGGTCTATCCAAAAATCGAGCTCTGTACGAAAAAGTCTCTGTGTTTTTTTACTCAGATGAGATCGGTTAGTTATCTGTTTGATCGCGGTTTTATGGCGTACTTGACGGTACCCAATGAGTGAAAGAGGCCACCGTTGATGTTACTGGACACAGAATATACAGGACTTATAGAGGAGGCAAAACAGGTTGTCACAACAAATGGGTTCTCTGCTGCCCTTTGGCTCAGAGAGCACAAGAAGCTCTCACCAACCACCCTACAGATTAAGTCGAAGCAGTAGAAAACGTAAGTAGCTAGTAGTCCCACGGATCAGTTTATTGGAAGCAATGATTTACCACATCGCTACATTAAACAAATGAGCATCAGACTTGAGAGCTATGTCATTCAGTTTGTTAGGTTCTAAAAACCTACAGAGAACATATTCATCAGCTAAAGAATCTGAAAGAAACGTTTTGGGTCATGAGACCAGAGAAATGCAACGGTGTTGTTAAATAAAGTGATTGTTTGATTAACATAAATTCAAATTTCCGAAAAAGACCCCCTCATGGACACAGATTGCTTCTCTACAAAGCTATCTTAAGTGTGTATTCAAGAGGCGAAATCAATTGAAAGCGATGAAACCTCAAAATGGTTCCACAGCCAGGGCATATGTTTACCTAAAATACATAGAGATTTTAACGATCTCCCACATTTTCGACCAGTTCCTTCATTATTGTTACAACATGTTATGGTGTAAGTAAATTTATTTCAGAATGGCTCTGCCCAAGTACCGATTTAAGTTACACAATCGGATTCTCTTTTGACGATTCAATCAGAACACATGATTAGATGTAGTCTACCGTTTCGTGTCTTTCGACGTAATTTCACTCGAGCCAACTTTCCACTAAAATCCAACAAGTAAACGTCGATTAAAGAAATTATTAACAAACTGTTTCCCAAAAACCCCAATTATTTGTGAAGATTTGGGTTTTTTTTCGGAAGACAACACACTCATGCTTATAAGAAGACCTATGTTGTTATCGTTGGTACGTTCTATCCTTCAACGTGCATGGCAAATCTTAACATCCTCCTCAACCTTTCCAACTGAATTATTAAATATATCACAGCTTACTGTGGAATTCTTATGTTATGGGATAAGTTTATTAACAAATTCAAAACTAGGCAAGGGTGTTGACCGATGAAAATGAAAATGAAACCAAACTTTTATGTAAAACGGCAATATCAAGGAGACCCACGTGAGCAAATTGATAAAAGGTGATTAAATAATAGGAACAGGTAAGTATTTAGATACTTTGTTCATCGTACTCTAAAAACACCAAAACAGACAAGAAACATTGTAAATCACATAAATTTTATTGCGTTAAAGCTTACAAATTGTGTAATGTATGAATCTTGTTAGTATGTGGTGCCGACTACATTGGCAAAGCAGAAAGATGTTTATATCACAGCAAATCTACTGTTTAATCGTCTCATTTTCTAGATCTCTCAGAGAGCAGACAGATCTTAATCTCGATATTACGTGTTGATATTCCTGTACAAAGAGACAAGAAAACCAGGTGTTAGGTTGTTTATATTGGAATACAAAGGAACTCAAGGAATAATATGTGTCGTTTCGTTTGCATATTTATGCATGAATTATCGATAATTAAACAAGCACTTAATCTTGTTAAACGACTTGGTTAGTGAGTTTGGAACTTTGTCCATAAACAGCTCTTATTTGCTGAGCCCCGAACGGCCCATAGACAAATATCTCTTCGCTTTTGTACTTCAGTTGATATAAAGCATCGAGACATCCCAAAGCCATAGCCGGTCCCCCACACAAAAGGACCTTACGTTTGGCCCCGTTTGTGTTTGGGAGGTGACTTGTGAGAAAGAGACGGCCAATCTCGCCCTCAGGACCAATCCAAGTCCCGTCGGGATCCTGTAAAGTACATACAATGGTAACCCTCTTGTCTGCTTTGTAACCATCGAGCTCATCTTTAAAGATAAGGTTGTCTTGGTCTCTTGCCTGATAGAGAAGAGTCACTTGAGTGTTGTCTGAGCTATTGCTGACGATAGAGCGGATAATCTGAATGGCTGGAGTCACACCTGTCCCCGAGCAGATAATTATCAGATGGGATAACTTGTTAGGTCTGTATTCAAATCCACCACATGGGCCCCGGAACTCGACCTCCTGATCTGTTGCAAAACATCAATAAAATAAATAATTGTCAACATGATGATAACTGTAAGCCTATGACCTCACCAGACACGCAGTTTTGGAAACTTATAAACTTGTAAGAGATTTAAGGAATCCATGCAATTTCAACCTCAATATAAAATCACAAGTGCTATATAACTGATTCCTACATTGATATCTGTGTGCTGTATGCACCTTACCTATTTTTAGCTCCTTCAGGAAATGAGCAAGAACGCCTTGGTTTTCATATCTCACAACAATTTCCAGTTGACCGTATTGTTCAGGCGAGGATACCGGTGACATATATCTGGTAGACTTATTTCCGTTGACAGGGATGAGGATTTCCACATACTGCCCAGGCAAAGTACCCAGACTATATTCTTTCGAAGGGAGATCAAACATCAGCTTAACGGTTTTCCTATCAGAGGTTAACGGGGTCAAACTTTTCAGCTTTAACTTAGTGGGCTGTTTCGTATCGAGAGCCGGTTTGTGAGAATCACTACCAGAAACAACCTGCGCTTCTGTGGTATTAAATGGGTGGTCAAAGAACTTGTCGTTATCAGTTACAGACGCAGTCTTCTCGTTTTCCTCTTCCAGTTGAACCTGATGTAAAAGTTTCTGGGCTAGATCAGCTTTTTGAGCTTTTGACAACTTCTTGATTTCGTTGTTTAGAGACCGTTCGTCTGGCTTATGTGCCCTAATGAAAAGACAAGAAGAATTTACTGCTAAACGACAGCACTCAGTTAACGATTGTGAAATAGGAATATTATGTTTGTTTCATTAAATAATCATTAATTTCTAGTATGATTTCTAGTCACAACTTATATATGTATTTTTTTTATAAATGTAGCAAAAGAAAATTGTGCTTGCCTCCACCGGAATTCGAACTCGGGACTGACTAGCAGGACCAGATATATTTTTATTAACCTGGAGAAAGAATAAATCGATTTCCACCACCCTGGATGTAACTTACTGAACTAATCAGTAGCTACTGATACCCACAGTAAACTGAACCCAATTGGCTAAAAAAAAAAGTCTGCGAACCTCTCTCTACGTAAAGCACGATTTATATATTGCCTTGGAATGCATTTATTAAAGTAATAAATCTTAAATCTATGTACTAACTAGTATTCTCGCAATTAAAGCTCGAATGAGATACTACACTTGTCTGCAAATTTGAATAAACCCATCTCTGAAAATGGCTCAATAATCCAAGCATATTCCTCTTTTGACTTATTTTACTTTTATTCAGACTCTTTGCATATCATTGTATTTATGTGGTCTTTTTGTCTGCTTCTCTAATTGGTCTCCGTTTAAATACTAGTATTTAACAGTAAATTCACTACGAGAAATCTTAAATAAAAACCGTTAATGTTCTTTGGTTACCATATATCTAGAGCTTCAATTCCTAGCAGAGCTGATTTGCCGACAAGTTGTCTTAGTACTTCATTCGAAGGTCCCATAACCCATCCTGCCTTGCCATCTCGTAATAGTCGTTCCAAACCTAGATGAAAGAATAGCATTAATTTGAATATGGAATAAGTTCAGGGTGTTATTATATGTATTATACCTATATCGTACCTGAGAGAGCAAACAATTGATGTATTCGAAGGATTTGGTGAAATATCTTCACATGAAAGATAAACATGATCAATATACACAAATTTGCTGAATTTCTCAGAGAATCAGAAACATAATCTGGCGAAAAGTGAACGTGCGCTTACCTAGGTCTGTTTTATACCCACTTCCTCCACAAGCATGAAGCATTGTATCTGCTACTGAGCTCACATTTTTGGCTGCTTCAAATTTCAGCTGCCAAAGCCAATTACTCAAGGTGGATCTACAAAACATAAACAGTTCGGACCAAAGTCATAAGGATTGTATTCAGATGTCTAACGCGACATGTGGCTCTGTTGCCAATATAATTGTATCCACATACATGACTAGTACTAACACATGGTGATGGAAACGAAATTAAAGTTTATGGATTGATGGAGACGAAATAAAATCATAATATAAATGTGGGACTAGCCATCACGTTGTATATACATTAAATTACATTACTAAAACTTGGACAGGATTAAGAAAAACCGTGTATTTTAATCCAACCTTTTGTTTCTAGTTATATCAGTCACGAATACATAAAAGGGTGCCGTCTTTGGCGCCCGGATACAAAGGATTACCTTGGTAAGACCTTGAGATCTTTGTGAATTGACCAATCGTTATTATTCGTTTTTTCGTCCATTGCAGCTGCAACCGAGAACGCCATAAGTCGACAAGAGTTTGTAGCGCTGATTGATTCTCCAAAATAATCCTAAAATGAAGAACAAGTGCTAAGAGACAAAGGCTTCAAAATGTATAAATAATGAGTCAACTAGATAATTTCATTTGAATTGTCAGACATTATACAATATTTGAAAGTGGAACATTTTTCAACAAGTAGATAGATGTATTTTAAGTTTTACAACACATGCTATCTGTTAAACGTGGTTTTAATATTGATGGTGTTCATATAGGTAGAAATAACATTTTAATATGAACAAGAACGAGACGGAAACGAGGATTTGCGAACAGCGTTTTTAGTCTGTGCAAACGTCGTTCTACAATGGTGTTCATACATTCGACGTAACGATCTTCAGTTCTTTTTTCAGAGATGTATAGAAGTCGAAACACTAAAGTAGCTCGAAACTTTATGGATGACAACTTTTGATATATTTTCGATTCAGATGTAGATGCTAAGAAGATTTTCAAGCAATAATTTTATATCGTCCCTGAAATTTCTTCTAAATTATGACGGAACAATGTTATTAATTTCCTGACAAACATCTTTATTAATAATCGTCTATGTCTACTGACCTGAATTGTGGGGTAATCACACACCCTGACGCCGACATCTGAATGGCCTCTGTTAGTCACGTGTCTCTTAGCAATGTCAATCGTTGCCATGGAGATACCATTCCAGCAACAAGAGGAGTTTAACAAAAAGAATGGATTCACAGTTTCGTCATTAGAATCTCCTCCATCACCTACGCAAGCAATTGTTTTAATTACTTTTAGGACTGTGTGAAAACGAAACAGGTATTTCGGAATTCCTGTTTGGAATCTTGGAATAATTTAACCAGAACAAGAAGGGAAGGGAAGAATTTATTTTAAAGGTTTTTTTTAGTTACAATATATTTAAAGTGTGTACCAGCTAAGTGTATTGTTGTCATGTTTGGCAAGCAACATCTAGGTTGTGATAAGACCCCAAAAAATTAGTTGTCGTAACTAAAGATAACTTACCAATTGGACCAATAAGTCTTTCTGGTTTGAGCGTTGCCTCGGCGACTGTTGGCCCAGATTGATTGCCATGCATGCCAAGGGCAGACCATTCATCCGTACTAGCACGAATCTCATCCTGAATAACAGGATAAGGATATTATTTAGATACCTTTCGCAGTTGTATAACCACAGCCATCAGATATTGGACTGATACATATTTCCAAGACTGACTATGGCCGGTCCCGTTGATCGTTTAAATGCAACCAATTAAATGGTACAACTGAAACGGACTTTTTTTGACAAAATTAATCAAAATGTTGTCTGAAAAGTTTTAACCATGTTTGACCATCTGGAGATGCTGTCACAATCGACTTCCTATGTTTTCAGGTCCCACCGACTGAGCAATATTCGCAATCAACGTCAGTTATAACATCAACAATATCAGCATCCGAGGCACATAAACACCGACACGAACATATTTTAGAATCGTCATCAGATTCATCTTAGGAGATATAACAATGCTACTCCCCTTGTGCATTTCTGGACGGGAGCGTCTTGTGAACTGGTGCTCTCCGATCTAAGTAGCACGAGGGAAGTGTTTTTTGTTTTTTTTGGAATCGTCTTTTTGTTAATATCCTATACGTGTTCTCAGTTTGTTGCCAGTGTCGGCGAGAGCAGTTTCATTCGCCCATTGAGCTCGCACAAGGGACGTTGACTGAAGTTTGGCACAAAGACCCAATCAAGCAAACACTGTACATATATCAAACCTTACAATTATCTCACAAATTTACGCACAACATTCAAACCCTCTAAACTTTTCTTACGACATTATTTTCCAGACACACTGACGTACACCAATATCGAACTCACCTTGAAGAATAAGAAGTTGCTCAAGTTAGAGTAATCTCCTGAGAAGTTTGGGCTGACCATCTGGACAACATACCAGTCCGCAAAGCCTGCACTGGTGGCCCACGATCCATACTTTAGTGCCTTGAAATTACCGTCTTCTTGTTTCCAGCATTTTGATGTCAATGGATACCACAGATGACCTCCTGTGTAACGGCAATCAAACAAACCGACAAAAAGCGTACAGTTAAGCGTATATTGATATTACCTTTGAATCTTTTATAACTTAGAGCATATTATACACATATAATGTTGTATATAATGTTGTTAATAATTCGGGAAAAAGTCAACCACTTTCTTTATAAATAACTTTGTAAATAAGCGTTCATTCTTAAAAGTGAGTCATCTTAACAAAATCAACCTTTTTTTGGCTATCTTTACTAATACACCATAGGAAGAAATGATCTAATCAAAGTTAAAATGTAATAAGCTTTTTTCTATGCATGATATATGTCTAAAAACTGATTAGAAACGTATTAAGAATTTGGACATAATATCGAACCCAATGCTAAGTGTATAGTTTTCACTATAAAATATCCTTGTTTCGATTACACACGTGGACTAATTGACATTCTATCATTTGTTACACGTTAAACTAGACGATTCGAATATCATTTAAAGGGTCAAACATTGAGAGCAGCAGTAAATCAGTATATTTCAACGATATGTGTAGCTACCTCCTTATTAAATTATATTATAGATTAAGATGGAACTCCGAACAAATTTTTATTTGACATATTATGACATCATTGAAATTATAGAAAGAAAACAAAGCTAGCAGAGTTTATTTAACAGTGTTCGAAAGTCAACACACACTGGACTATATAAAGTCGTTCAAGTTACGAACTGTGGACACGGACAATTTCGTGGGTCCGTTTATTTGCTCATAACTCATGCAAAATCTGCACATTCTCATCAACACTTCAAATTGGATAAACGTAATATCAGAAATATGCTGTTGAATTCTATTCAAGAAAGTTTATGTTATAAGTAAATTAACAAATTCCAACTAATCCACCAGAGCAGCCCAGTGTATGCTGACTGATGAAAATAAAACCAAAATTAAGGTAAAGCTGCAATACCATGGAAAACTATATGAAACACCTGAGCATCGATTGAAAGATATTTATTCTTTTCTTGGTAATTGTGTAAACATTATTGCAACAAATGGAATTGGAAGACATCCTAAGTCTGTCTACTCTGTGCTTCCCTTTGTCATGTTTTTTGTGACAATAAACTTATATTTATATCAAAACCAAATGAGATAAAAGATGTACTGATAAGAGATGCCTAAATAACATGTCAAAAGGAGGTATATGGATCTGCAAGTTCGTCGTAGTCCAATTCAGCACCCAACAGACAGAAAACATGGTAAGGTAAAACGATTGTATTACTTAAAGCTTGTTGTAGTATATACATTTTGCTGCCCTGCATGTGGTGCAGGACTAACCATTTGCTCATATGCGGGTGATTTACTTGTAGCCATTGTCAATATGATTGATTGATTAGTGTTTAACGCCGTGATCAAGGGTATTTCACTTATATGACGGCGGTGTATTCAAACAGTAGACGGCTACTCTAACACAACCCAAAAAAGTGAAGTCATTTTACAACTAACCCTTGACCTATTACAGAGCCATGTAAAGATAATTTGCTTTAGAGGGATTTTAAAGTTGATGTACTGATAAATAATAAGAAAAAACTTTATGGATCCTTCATTTATTGTCAATATGCTTGGTAACGATGTCAGAATAGACATCGAAACGTTGCGACAATAAAGAAAGAAGTTGGAATCCACACATTTTTGTCTTATTATTTATCATGTAAAAATAATGGATTATGCTAATATAGCATCCACCCCACGTGAATACTATCGTATTAAAACAGATTGACAAAGTCAAACACCACCATTGAAGGTTGCACATCTCCTGTATTCAAACCCGTGCATTCTAACAACTAACTCCCGGATGTAGGGGAGCAAACATTATATCATGCATTTTCATATTTCACATAGGGAGCAGTCAGTATTTAATTCCAGTTATCAAACACTACATTCCTTCCTTTCTTAAAACAAAACCTTCATGTATACAACAAACTGAAGAGACGAATTAAAGTATTCCAATTAAACTTATAGAACATTAAAACTCAAATTTGTACTTTCAGTTACTTTAGATATTTAAATGAGAGCAACAAGATGATTAGTAACTAATCAGAAAACTAGACATTTTGTCTTCTGAACTTACAACAATTACACATGTATCCTTTGATTATAGTTATTCATTATAACAAATTAAAGTGACTGCATGTCAATTATCAATATCTCGCTTTTCAAAGTAAAAAATACAAATACTTTAAACATATTTAAAATGAACTTACATGTTTATATACTAATATTTGAATTTATCTAACATGCAAAACATTTGCCATTAATCGTTTTCATTTAATATGACCAATAACATAATCCTGAAGTTTAGATGGTAATTTACGCTGTCTTTCAGGTCGAGCAACTGACAAATGATCTTCATTTGGAGCATTGAAATAAGATGTGGATTGTTTAATAATGTCATTAGACACATCAATTACATGCTTGTTATCATTTAATGAATTAAACTTAGGGTACAATATTTTAACATGTGTAACATTTCTTTTGTATTGAACTCCATCAGACTCAACTAAAACATTATTTCCATGCTCTTCTCTTACTTTAAAAGGGTCTTGGGTTAAATGGTGTAGAAAGTTTATTGTCTGCTTTAGCAAACATGATCTCCAGTCTGAATGTTGGTTTCACGTGCATGTCGTTTCTTATCTGCGTATATCGCTCCTTTTTCTTTTCTTTCAGAATCACGATCTCGCATTTCTGTATCGTCTCCAGTAAATTCGTGCAACTGTGGAAGTTTTGTTCAAACTTTCGTCCAAAAAGTAATTCTGCAGGACTAATACCGGTTGTAGTATGCGGTGTACTACGATACACTAACCTGGACAGACAGTCAGCAATATTATTTCTACCTGTAATATGTTTGACTGTATAGGTTTGCTAAGGTTGCATTCGGAGCACCCACCTTTCAATTCTTGCACTCAGTTTTGATCTAGCTAAATAAATAAAGTCTAACGGTTTGTGATCGGTGACTAGATCGAAGTCTGATCCGTAAAGGTATGGGTGAAATCTCGCACGCCCACACTAAACCTAGTGTTTTTTTCTCTGCCTGATAATATCTGTGCTCTACATCAATCAATAATCTACTAGCAAAAAAATAATCCTATTTTCACCCTTTTGGTGCTGTACCAAAACAGCACGTAATCCTACAGGACTGGCATCAGCTAATACCTGAGTTTTAGCATTCTTATCAAAACATGCTAACGTTTTCACATTTGTGAGATTTTAATTTATTAAAAGCATTTGCTTGTTCAAAATTCCATTCAAACTCAATGTCTTTTCTCGTTAACTTTCTCAAAGGTTCCGAAATTGTTGCTAGATTTTCAATGTACCTGGCACAAAAATTAACTAGTCCTAAAAAACTTCGGGCCTCTCCAGCATTACACGGTTCCCTAGCTCCCTGAATAGCTTTTACCTTAGCCTCCGTCCCTTATCGGACAAAACTTGTAGTAAGTTATCAAGTCTCCGGTTATTTTCTTCAACCGTTTCGCCATGGAGAATGATATCGTCCATGATGTTGTGAACACTTTCACAACTACTGACTGTTTGCTGCAACACTTTCTGATACATTTCGGGTACACAGCCCATTTAATATCTAGTTTACTGAACACTTTACTGTTACCAATGTGTTGAAAGGCTTCGTCGATTGTTGGAATCTGATACCGTTCGCACGTCGCTTGTCTACACATACCCTAATATCCGATTTGACTTTCGGCACACAGATTATATGCGATATCCATGAACTGTGTCCGTTTACTAGTTCTAGTTCATCGAGTTTTGCGCTAAGCTTATAACGCGAATGGTATGGTGCGCGGCGCATTGGTTGGATCACAGGTGCAACTTCAGGGTCAATCGGTACTTTGAGCTGAACATCTCTTAACTTATCGAAGTCAGTAAAACATTTTGGATACTTCTTACAAAAAGTATGTGTTTCAACAGTAGCCTGGGAGTCAATTCGATTCACATTTACAGTTGATACCAATTTCAATACATTAAACTGTAGGGCTGTATTTCTTCCCAATAATGATTGACATTCACCATCTATCACAAGAAATTCAACATCTTTCAAAATTTGATCACCAACACAAACAATTGTGTAAAATAGTGTGGCTGTTTTGTTTTTTTTGTTGTTTTTTTTTAACATATTTTTATTGGTTGTTACACTTTAATCCGAGTTTTGAGTCGACTATCACTACTGTATATATAAGACAACTTGTTTGATTTTACTGACTTACATTTAATATTCTTATTCTTAAGAGATTCCCAATTTGCTCTATCTATGACATTACAGCTGGCTCCTGAGTCAATGAGCATATCTAATTTCACACGACCAACTGTCACATTAATTTTACCAGTGTCATGCAAATTTTTATTACTGAAAACAGTACAAAAAAAATCTTTCCTTTATTTCGTTATCACTATAACTTTCAATGTCCACCTGTCTGAACTGATCATGTTTTCCTTTTTTCTCGGAACCATAATAACCAGACTTCTTCCCATTAAGTTTGGATTTGCAACGCGATTAGAAATGTCCGGTTCCATTGCACTTTCTGCATCTCTGACCTTTGGCTGGACATTTGGCGTCTTTGTAAGTATGTCCCTCGTAACCACAATTGTAACATCTTACTGTTTTATTTCCGTGAGCATCATTAGTTTTCCGTCTGAATGTCACCTTATTAACATCTGTTTTGACCTCTGTTTCAGTTTGAAAACCTTCTATCGACGTAGCCTGTCGATCAGCATCCTCATAAGCCCGAATTATATCTCGTAGAATGTCGAGCGTGAGAGTTTTGCCTCTTTCAAGTAATTATCTACGCAGTTTTTTAGATGAACACCGTTCAATCACTTGATCACGAATGAAGTCATTTATACCGTCACTAAACTCACAGGTTTCCGCCTGTTGACGTAATCTGACTAAAAATGGTCTACGGTTACGTTTTCACCATGATATATCTGTCGAAATATGTATTTCGTAAGGCACGTTAGACAATGGAATAAAATATGATGAGAGAGTGTTTACAGTTTTCTCGTAATTGTTCTAACCTTTTGCTTCTGTCAACGTGTAAAAAATGTCCTGTACTTGCATTCCTGCCATGTCAAGTAATCGACATTTTTTCTGGTCAACATCTCGGATTCCCCTTCCTTGCCAATGCAAAGAGGTTTATCGTAGATATCCTCTTCGCAAAAATGTAGCATTCACCGTACGTAAATAATATCGTATTGAAACAGATTGACAAAGTCAAACACCGCCATTGAAGGTTGCCGGATCTCGGGTGTAGGGGAGCAAATATTATATCATGCGTATTCATATTTAACATAGGGATCAGTCAGTATTTAATTAAAGTTATCAAACACTACAGCTAATAGCCAGAGAGAAACATTAACCATAGAAGCAATAGCAATCAAAGCAAAAGAATCCAAATGTAATCATGGTATTCAAGAAAGAATTTGTCTGCTCCTAGCTTATTATTCCTATACTTGCAGGGATGAAGTGAACCTTGAACGGATTTGGTCATTTCATTGGTTAACTGGCAATAATAGCTGTGTTATACAAACTCTGATCGCCTTGTACTAATACTGATGATTGTGTAAAAAAGTCAAACTATATTATCTATACCAACACGACTTCCTTGTCCCCAGTTTCTCTTATTCTATATTACTCGAACCTGATCTGTGGAATTTCTGGCTTGTAAAAGTGATTACTAGTATGTTAGATTGATTGATTGATTGTTTGTTTGGGGTCTTACGTCGCACTTTTCACTCATACGGTTGTGTTCTAGCCCAATGATCGAAGGAAACTACCCTCAACGACTCTGGCAACACAGAAGACAACACAGTACATTTACGGGAGGAAAAAAGGCACCACAACAAATCGGCTTACTGATGCTCCTTAGCTCAGATAGCACCAAGGCACAGGCGTCTTCCGCCCAACCACCCGCGAATATAGTATACGTTTTTAAGTCATTGTGTATATATTGCATGAATCTCTCATAATGACTGCATTAAGCAAGAAGACCGTTAACTTTGATGATAAAATTTGACTACATTATTTACAACAGTGGTGTTTGACAATCAATTAAATACAGGTAGCTACCTGGAGAGGATTAACAGTCT
>JAVFBZ010195275.1:0-14208 GCA_032466195.1 Katharina tunicata | reverse complement strand
AACTCGAGATTCAGGTCTATCTAGAAACTTGTCTCTGAGAATTGATATAGAACATGAGATAATTTATCGACTTTAATAAGTCGATATCCCTGTGCCAGTGTGATTACTCTTTACAAAAATATAAACAGTTTAGTTATCAGATAATGGTTTGGTTGATATAAGTTATAGGATATACGTTTAACTTTATAAGTTATTATGTATCTGGTAAAATATAAAGTAAATGTTATTATGATTACCAAGTGAACCAAGTAACTCATAACGTGTATAATTGCATTTTTTTTGTTCGCTTTTTCTTGGAAGTGTATATCCGTAGGGTATTCCCATGAATTAAAGAAAATGAATTAGATGAAGCGAATTTATAGCACTTACATTTTTGTTTTCAATGCCTGGTAGTTCGTCAGCAATTTCATTTTCACTCAGGAGACAAAGTGCTTTAATCAACAACGCATGTGCAGATGATGAATCATCGACATAGTACGCATGTACACAAGGGCAATCATCGACAAAAGTTGTTCAAATCAAAATTGAAAGTGTCGACTTTCAAGTGTTGCAGTTCGTAACTTTTGATTTTTCACTTTAAACAATTTTTAAAAAATATTGAAAAATGAAAAAACGAAAGTTAATTTTTTAATTTTGCTCGATGAAAGAGAGGTAGAAAAAATGAAAGACATTGATTTTCCAACTTGGTTTAGAAGAAACGAAAATTGAAAATTGAACGTTCATTTTTAATTTTCCGTTTCAAAGATAGAAGAAACAATAAACGAAAATTGAACTAGCAAGTGTTACACGGACCTATAAGGACTTTGTGCAAGAGAGAGGCAAAGCTTTTTTAAATTAAAGATCTCAAGAAGAAGATATCAATCGACTGATGATACGTTTGAACATCACCCCCCATTTCATATAAGACGCAACGAGTCTGAAAACACTGATCTATAAACAGTCGCCCTTCAGCTTGAATCTGATCAACATCCTCAACTAACAAACAGAGTAATATACGTTTGGTAGGGTTCATTGAAAAGTCATGGGCCTTCTATCCACGAACACCAATATTCTTTCCGAAGAAGGGCAAAAAATGAATAAACCATCAAACACATTTAATGTACATGGCGACAAACACAAAAACGACCATTAACGTCTTATTACTGGTAACAACTCAATTCAAACTCCCTGATTGATTCAGGCCCTTGTCTTACTCATTGTAGCCGAGATTGACCATATATATATATGTGCACCATTGCACCCTACCTTCGGATAACTGGATTTCAAACACAGATTTTTTAAGGTCACACCAAATAAAAACAATTGATTTTGAATTTAATTTAAACAGCCCTGAGCTCGCCAGTTTTGGAGAGGTTCACGGAAAGGTCATATAGCTACCATTAAGGTATATAGTACTGTTCTAGCCATTTGCAGACTCGTGGAAAATTATATTTTCAAGTCCCACGCTCAATATGTCTTTCATCGCTCTTTGATTTTCGTACATTTATTTAACGTGGTGTTTGCATGAAGAAATTCTTGTGTTTATTGTTTGTTTGATTGGGGTTTTGCGCCGTACTAAAGGTTATTTCAACCATAATATGTTGACCTGCCAGCCCAATATGTGAATGAAACGTCATGGCATCTAACCGACAATATACATAACTATAAAACAGGACACAAGACAGCTATAGACGGCACAACAAATCTGTTTCCTGATTACCTTTAGATCAGAGACCACCATGTATCTTGGGTATACAGAATTCAACTCATTCTGTTTAACTTGTGCGATGCCCATAACTGGGAGAAAAATTGTAATGGTAATTTTGCCCTAGTTTTGGACTTCTTTCTTTAATATGCAAGTGCATGTGTGTCTTTTATTTGCAAGCTAGATTATTTATTTAGCTAGACATTAAACCTGTTATAGAATGAGTTTCCATTCATCACGCTGTCTTCACTGGTGTAAAAATTTAAAAAGGAATCAAATAACTCTCAGTCCCCGATACGTCAACGATTTTATCGAGACCAGTCAACCGAAAGAAATTCAGTTTATGTTAATCCCCTCATGAATCATTTGGAAATTAGCATTTGTTGTTAAGTTGGTCATCTTTTTGTGGCTACTTACGGAGGTACTCCTACGTATTTACACTGTGATTCATTACAAGCTTGGAAAAACCCACATTAATCATGTATATAGATTTCTCGCTTAAAGCACCTGCACTTGTGATGAGTAATTATATGAAGTATATGTGAAATAATGAAGTAATAAAGAAATAATGAAGTATGTGTTCCATGATATTGGTAAAAAGTATGTAATTATATAAATAATAGAAAAAAATAAAATGTTAAACTGTTCCGGGTATTTAGTCACTATTGAAGCATTGGATGAGCGGCATGTTTTGGGATTCGAATTTGCCTTACGTTTATCTTTGATTCACACCGAGTCAGATAAAAATGTGTGAACGTCTATAGGCCAGTAGGCTACAATTAATAAATATGTCTTAAAGTTTCGTCCTGTAAAACATTATAACAGAGTTCTTGGAAAGAGCGGAGAACATCTTAGAGTGTCTTTATTTATTTAGGTTTATAACCATAGTACGGTGTGTTAAACTTTATTCTTAATTCACCTGACAGTGTCTCTGTTGTCTTAAATATCGGATATTTCATTTTAACATTATTTCGTTCTATAATTATACTTATCTTGAATAAGCCTCTCATAACTTTAGTTTGGAATTAGGGTTTATAGCTAAGAAGACTTTTTTAAATTATTTAATTTTATTTTCTATATAGAGTAAAAGGTATTAAGTTGTCACCCATGAAGTTATGTTATTCGTGTTTATATAAGAAGAATTGAATTCACAGGCTCTGTTTACTGCGAATTTAACTGCAGGAAAATTTGATAATTTCATGAACTGTGTTGAACGTGTATATTATTTTTTTTTGTATAAATGTAGAGAAAGAACATTTTGCTTGCCTCCACCGGGATTCGAACTCGGGTTTTTCGCTAGCAGGGCCAACGCTCTAACCGACTGGGCTACAGAAGCTCGCGGTAGAACGAACGAATTTTTATCCAGGTAAAGGCTGTCAATCTTTCTCTACAGTAAGCACGGACACAGGGACATCGAAATAGTGTAATTTTTATCTAGATATTACCCACAAATGTTTTTGTTGTTTTGGGTTATTCTGATGATCTGGTACTGGCATATATATATATTTATATATGTGTTTTAAATAAAAATCCTCGTTTCGAGTCAAGGTTTTGCTTTTGTCTTGCGGTCGTCTTGGTTTCATTATCTACCTAGTTTTTCACATTGCCTATCTCACCTGGACTATATAGTTCCTTTTACAGTTTCACTGACTGACACGCTTTATACACATATGACATAACAGTCGTTAGAAATCAAACACACAAACAAAACCAAAATCGCAGCATATATCATTCCCGGTCTATAACCTGGTATAGATATGACTTTCATAGCCAGACTTTATTAACCTTTGATGAGATATGACACTATGTGTTTAAATCATCAGCAATTATAAATGCTGATTCACAGCTATACTCATCGAAATTGGTCTGACTTCAGATCCAACTGTACTACATATATAAGCTTCCCCTTACTAATTAACCAACACAACTAAGTCGTTCTGTGCCATATTTTCCGATCAATTTACTCCTGTAATTTAGGTGTGGGATGAGCAGAGTGGATTACTAGTATAACGTTTGACCAAATTGCCCCGGGGCTTTCATCGATTGGCCGATATTCCTCATCACATATCGCCCACATTTTGTCCCCATTTACAGTTAGGCCTACATGAAAATATGCGCGGGGAAATGTATACGGTGGCTCATAAAGAGCAAATTTGTTTGCAAAATGGTATACAATAAGTTCATTTGGTTTAATTAGATTGACAAGTATCCAACATTAAATCATATTTAATTATCGAAGTGTTTGACATTCTGCAATAAAAGTCGGGTAAATCGGGTAAATATGGAAAGAGCCTAAAGTATAGAAATATGAAATATTCCACCGCCAAAATGTAGGAGTCACAGGATAATAATCAAATTTATTTATTTATTTATTTGACAAATGTTGTATACCTTCCTAAAGTATGACGGAAAACTGAAAAGAAACTTCGTATGGAAAAAAATATATTCATAAAACAGCCCCCAAAGGCTATACTTCCCTATACGGTGGGCAAGTGGGCCGGAACCTATATACCGGACACAGTAATCAATCAACTGATCCACGGTGCGGTCTGAGCAGTAGAATTATCAAAATAAACAAGACACCTTAATTGGAACAGATCCCCTAAAAGTGCATGAAACAAATCTGAGATGATTGACCTAAAATTGGAGATTTTGTTTAAATTGATATCCTGTATAAGGTGTGTAGAATTTTCTCTACGTTTGATGGAGGCTGTATGCGCATATTAAGCTGTACTTGACCTAGGTATTTCCAGCATAGCATTTTTGATTATTTAGTAAAAATCGATTAAAATCGCCACAAAAAAAGTTTGCCAATTAATACTGTTAATACAAATTGGTTAAAGGAGTTTGGTGAAGATAATGATCGAATGTTATATAGTTAATGTCTGGTAGACACAACTTTTGTTGATAAACCTAAGCATAATGTTTCCTCTTCTTTAAGTTCGTGGATCTGTATAGACGTATACGTTTGTTGTTACTATCACAAGTTATTTAGTTATGGGCAAAAAGCGTTCAGATATCAGATTAGTCTTGTTTTTTGTTTTTGTTTCTTTTTTTCAGCATTTGGCCAAGGGATAAATTTTCCACAAAATCTGTCTGGAATGAACCCTTTAAATCAATGTAAAATTGAGAATCAAATCATTCTCCCTATTATACAGTCGATAATTCTTTGACATGCCATCTTGTTGTTCTTAAATTTAGACGATATATACATTCGGAAGCGCATGCACATTTTTGAGGAAACAGTACAACGACAACAAGAAGAATGGCTTGCCATTGCACTAGTGCTATATATTCTTCTCAATTTTGAAAGGTACGAGTCTATTTTAGCATGCCTCTTAATCACGTTATTGTTTGAAGGGAAGCTCTTAGAAAAAAGGGCAGGTTCTATCTTTGGCTTTTAAAAAAAAGTTTTATGATTTATCAAACCCCACTAATATTTTCACAATTTTACTAGAAGTAAGTAAAAAAAACTCTCAAAATGTTATTTAACTGAATATATACATTCAGTGGAATGGTTCATATATCAGCTATTTGCTTTGAATAATTGTATATCTGTCATATTTATTTAGCTTTACTTTTTGGATCGATCGTGCACAAACCATTTTGGCAGTCTTAAATGAATAACTCATCTATGTGTTAGTATGCGATTATATTAGTTAGCAGCTAATTTGTTAAACGAAGTTGACAATGTCCTATAAAACATATCTTTTTGTTCACGCGCCACGCTCGTGCATGAATGCATCGCCATAAATTAGTCGACTTTTCAGCCATTGAACAGCGTGCATTTCACTTAGTGCGAGGCGCTAGCTGTCATTCCAAATCTGCAACCTTTGACACTGATGAAGTGATCTTGACCGACTTTTATTTTGATCTGTTTTACACATATTCAAGTGCTGATTTAAATATTTACACATGAATAAACAATCAGTCTGTTTTCGATTTAAATGATGTTTTTTGGCCGACGACAAGCCTGCTAATATACGCAATGACAATTACATACAACTATACACCATAAATATTAAATATGTGTAATTATACATGTGTTGAAAGGCGAGATTTCATGTGATACCCGCTATGAACAATATCGACTTTTGTCTTGGCCTTCTATGCTCTACTGCTCATCTGTATAAATGAACGCATACTGTTATTATTATAATGTATTTTATGTTTTTATCTGACCCAATTATTTTTATAATAATAAACAAACAAAACAAAACAACCCCAAACTAAAAGTAAACAAAACATATTCCTTGAATAAAGCAAGAGCGTATAATTCAATAAATCTTAAAGGAATATGGGGTGTTAAAATTGACAAGCGCTAAGCAGTATTCTCAAGAGATTTGTCGGAATATGCCAGGAATATTTCACAAATTTCTCCTCGAGAACTATAGCCTATACAATATCCAGCTTGTGCTGTATCCTTAATCAACTGAATAAGGAAAATCCTTAACACGTCAAGAATTTATGTTACAATTTCAGCGTGTTGAAATGACATGGTTTAAATCTGTAACCGTGACAATGGCAATATTTATATATTATTTGAGATGTGTGTTGAACGCTTGGGAGCTGGTTGAAGTAAAGTATTGTATACGTGACTTTATTACAGGTGAACAAGTGCATTTCATTCACGTGAAATATACACAATAAAGACATCGGCTGTCATCGGAAACTGACATCACTCAGGTGTCGCGAGAAACAGACTTCAGCTGATGTTAAGTAAACCTGCATCATTAAGTAAACAGGAAAAGTTAACACCCTGTATTCTTCATTGTGTCACTTCCTTTTTGTACAGATATCCGTCATACATGCAAGTCACACAACAACGTAGTAAAAATATTTATACATTTTTTTTGTTTATGTATTTTTGGGGCATGCTATTGGAAAAGGTTCATTTTGTGCATTTTCTATTAATGTATCAGATATACATGAGAATATAATATATACAATAGTAGAATATTTCAAGTAGAGTATATACTATTTAGAATAGTTGGCCTTATCTATCTGCATGGAAACGGTAAGTTTTACGCCACGTAATCTCCTCTTACAGGTGGTTGCTACAATATAAACACACATGAAACATTTTAAGGGGTTAATGTAGTGCATTTCAATTCTCCTTATACCAAGGATTAGTAAGCCTTTTCATACTATAGGTACCATCTTATACCAGCTAAACAGTTTCAGTCAGCTTTATTTTGAAACGCATTGTACATAAATCAGCTCGTCGGAAATTGTGGTCAACCATCGGAAGAAAGCAACAAAACACTATTGCACTGAAGGCTATGTCAACAACTCATCCTTCCTATAACAATACACTCATATTATTGACTTGTCATTGTGGAAGATTAACAGGTACTTGCACTTAATGACCTTTTGACAAAGTGTCACCTGAACAGAGAGAATTTTTCCTAAGCCTTGTCCTTCCGTGTTAATGGAGCGATTTGCTATTACGGCTTTGACAATGACACGCAAACACTATATCATACTTGACTATAAAGAATATTTTTTGTACGGTTATATCTGAGATCGATAAACAATATTGTAAGTTGTAATTTAACAAAAGAGCATGAAGTCAAATTGTTCAAAATTGCTGGTGGGAACAATAAATAAAACCAGTAAACCAAACCTATTGTTGATAATCCGATACCTATATATAAGTACGATAATAGATTATTTCCAGTTGAACGTAATTTATATTTCTTTTTGAGCTGACAAAATTCATGGTCAAACTGAAATACCAGTGAGATTTTCGTTAACCCAATGCTCCCATGTATTTGCAGGCTATTTCATTAGTAGTTCAGACTCCACGATTAGTCGCTAAATGCATATTAAGAAGCAAAACTAATCTAAGGTCACTATAGCCTCAAATCCACGAAAGAACAGGTTTATTGTACAAATTCAACTCGTGCAATTAAGTCTTGATTAAAGAACTACTTAATATATATTATAT
Source organism: Katharina tunicata (assembly GCA_032466195.1). Taxonomy (NCBI): domain Eukaryota; kingdom Metazoa; phylum Mollusca; class Polyplacophora; order Chitonida; family Mopaliidae; genus Katharina; species Katharina tunicata. Next base: position 6,574 of record JAVFBZ010195275.1, on the reverse strand, counting down.
CCGTCTACACCAAAAAACATAACTTTTAAGATTTTTAACTTCTGGGTATATTGATAAGCGACGTTTCGGACTAGTTGGCAAGGCCGTTTCAATCTTGAACATCCCTCGAAATTATGTTTTTGTTAGAAGCCCAGCTTCTTAATGCCTCTCAAACATGGTTTAAAGTCGATCAATGTTCTAACTTTACTCTTTTTATTTGATACATTATGGTAAACGACCTTCCGTTTGGCGCCGTGCCTCTGTTTAGGAAATGCAGACCACTGCCGCTTCATATCGCTAATTGCCTCATCCAGGATTAAATATCAAACGGCTTAGTAGCAATAGTGACGCCAAACCGCCGTACAGCGCGAGAGAGATTTGTCCTTCAACAACCTTTTGATGGATGGTGCTCAGTTTTTATAAACCACGTTGGGTCGACTGGTAGACCTATGGTTTAGTGCAAACCAATATTTGCCAGAGTGTTCACCACCAATTAGCTTCTCAATTATGCCACATCCTTGCCCGACGTTTAAGCACACGAGACAGCAATTTATGTAAGCAAATTGATTGTATACAGGGAGCATTTTATTGTCTCATCGATTTTATAATAATATAATTAATATAATTGAAGGTCAAAGTTTGGCACGTGTCTTATAGTCGACGTTTCGTGAATATTTGAACAAGACAACGTTCGAACCTTCGTTTGTTATAACCGATTGATATAGTAAAAATACGTTACCTTAATCAATTAAACCAAAATATGTTCGCTCTTTGACTCAAACCGACAGCCAGATAAACATCTCCCAAAAAATAAATAATCAGTAACGATATATAATGTTTCGACAATGATCAGCTGAGTCGTATCGGCCCATTATAGACTATATATAACGTCAATTTAGTAGATTTATTTGCAATTATTTTTAAAAAAGCGTGATATTCTGGCATAGCCTGATTATTAATCTACGATTCACATAATAATTTTGCGTCACAGCCTATATCACGTTAACACGTTCTTTGCAGGGTTTCTCATTAATTACCGTTTACTTTTATGCTTGTCTTTCCATCAACTTATTCCTGAACATAATTGTATAATATCTATGGTATAGAACAAGGGACGGTAATTATACAAGTATTAGAACAAAATGGTGAATAAGATTTGGTGTATTTGATTGTAATCGTTTTGTTTTTGTCGCTCACTACACGCACATGCATGTGGCTTCAATTTTACTACACGGTCCCATTTAGGATTAAAATAGGGCTGATGTCAGTCTTTGGCAGCGTGCCAGATATGCGGGTCATGTCCTCGCGAGAGGGGACAGTCAAAACACATGTCACTGTAGCCAAGTGGCTTGTATAGCCAGATAAGTGCACGAACACTTAACACACGAGACCACAATATGTAAACATAAGTTTCCATGTCAAAACACAGACACAGCCTAACATGGCGGGAAGACACTTCCACGGCTCTGCTGATGTGAGTCGAAGTACGCAACCAACCAACCAATCAACCAATCAATCAATAAGAGAGGTGTTAGTTGTATCATAATAAAGGATGGATAAGTTTCTTTGCTTTGAAAATCCGGAATTTATTCGCCTAATCATCGAAACAGCCTTGCAGCTTTAATCTCGCTTTTGTTGGCAAAATTGTTGGTAAAATTAAAACACTAATTTCCTGACTTTTAAACACTAGCCATTTTGGGGCGAACTTATGTGGCAGATTTGAATGTGCTTGCCGGTAAAGCCCCTTTCATAAAAAGGGTTTAATCAAATAAGAAATCAAAGAAAAATGATTCTTTAAACATATATGTCGCTGGAAGCACTACAGTTTTACTTAAAAGCACAATAGCTATCTCGTTTTTATGTTAACAGCGTATATATTTCCTACAATATGTCTGATATTTATCATTATATGCATTGTCAATCCTTTTCCATATGCAATCTTATCGATGTGCGAAGTGATCAGCTGAACGTGACGTTACTACTGCTCACTTTAGCACGTGCTATTAGGCGATAAATCACCCTAATTAAACGTGACATCAAGTGCTTCTGGTCATCAGTATGTCTGTTCGAACACCTAGTTAACTGATGTTAGCTCAGCCGTAATTAAACTAATTCACTTAATTATAACACGCAGTAACCTAGAAACGCGCGTGGTGTTAGCATGTATAATTACAACACTATGTAAATGTAAACAAACCGTCAAAAAACTGAGTACAACTTTCAGAAAATAATACCCCTTCTTAGTTTGTCGGTAGAAGAATGATAAGACCAGTTTGGTCCGTTTGACGCATCACTTTTTATAAATTGACTTTTTGAATCTCTTACTAAAAGAGAATTTAACATTTTCTTTTTCATTTTCTCTACGCATTGTAATTTTAAATATCGTCAAAATGTATTTAATTTACACCACTATCAACGATAGCATAAACATTTATTTGATTGTGAACATGACTTTTGATCTGTTTGACTTTAGCAAATACATTTTTATCAGTTATATTAATTGCACACCCCTTCAACAAGGCCAGAAAATATCGTTTAAATTCTACATTATTTAAATGTGCTCTTGTTTTAAGGTTGCGTCGACAAAATGTTCTACTGTGATTGCTTTAAACAAAAATTGAAAAAACAAAACAAAAACTGTGACACCCTTTTTCAGTCCTGGGTCTATTCTAGTATATAGATAAAATAATTTATTTCATATTATAGCTATTGCACTTCAAGGAATAGAACTCGAAACTTACACGGAATTTGTCTCTGTCGCTTTGCAATCAACTATTCGAAATATTAGTTGGATCTTTTAATTCATATTGATCGTCCTGAGGATCCAAGCTTTTCAAAATTATATATATGTAACTATTGTTATTTTAACCCATACCTAATATAACATATTCGCCACATATTTATCTTCACAATTTACATGTCACATGTATTGCATTTTCTCGAGATGCGCCTTTAGGTTATCCAGAACAACTCGAGATTCAGGTCTATTAAGAAAGTTATCTCTGAGAATTGATCTAGAACATGAGATAATTTATCGACTTTAATTAGTCGATATCCCTGTGTCAGTGCGATTACTCTTGACACAAATATATATGGTTCTGATTAATAATACTCCTGGAAAAAGGCTTTGAAAATACATTTCTCACAGAATCAACCAAGGGGTGTTGAAAAACGTAATAGAAGTATTTATTTATAAACACAACGTTTTTTTTGTTGTTTACAAGTAAATTTGTCAACCGAAATATAAAGTGTGTTAACAATTCTGACAGTCACTCGATCAGTCCTTGATCGCTTTGTCTTTTCAAATAACCAACTCAAATACAAAGTCTTCAAGTTATTTATCTGTGAATAGACTTCTGTTATAAAGGCTATCGTTCAACTGACAGACGAATGGGTAACTTTATATAAATAATACGACAAGAAGCAATACGATAGGCTAGATGTACCAAGGTACTTAGCATTTTCATCAACACAAGGCAACATGCCATGCAGTCAGATACGACGTGGTTCTAAATGTAGTTCTTTATTAAGGATGTCCGTGGGAAATTATGAGAAAACTTTGTTTTGGATAAGGTTAGTATGTTTACGCTCAAGAGATATTCGGAAGTAGGGCATTAGGTCAGAGCTATTGTTATCTAGGTCAGTTGACACCAATAATCAAAATAATGCCCATCATGAATGATACATCATCGTCAGCGAATGATCTGATAATCATATTAGGTCTATAACTGCACATCATCTTCAGTAATGTTTGAACAAATTCGATCACAATAGTATATTTAAGACCCCCGCCCCCTAACACGCGCACGCATATATATACTCCCCTCCCTATAACACAACCTTACCTCGGAACATTAAATAGCAGTAATACATAAAAATGAAATCGGTTACACGGTGGGGAAGAAGTGGCTGGCGTCTTAATTTGCGTTTCTTCTTTCTTTTATTACACATCAAGATGATATAAGTTACATGGGTCAGCGATCTATCGGATGATTATTATTCGAAAATAGATATTTCGGTTGAGAAGATACTTTCAGTAGGCCTACCTTGCGATTAGCTATCATAAGGTAACAGTGATAACTGCACACGTCAGTACTGCGATGTTAACGACTCCACATTAAACACACAGTAACCATGCTGGTTCGAGTTGCTAATTGGTTGGTTGGTTACGTTCTGAAAGTATCAGGGTACTGAACGGTACCGGTTAGACAGTATAACCAGCCACGGTCAATTTCAACCAACGTGTTACATCAAGTATTTATTTCTGCATGGGTTCAAGACCACACAGTTCTGGAATAGGAAAGTTTGGCCGTAAATATATTATCTGTCGTGAGCCTCTGTATCTCAGTCGGTTAGAGTGAATCCCGGTGGAGACATGCGATAATTTCTTTCTCTACTGACATTTATTTATAAACACATGTTTAAAGAGAAACCTCATCCAGTCTCTATTGGGCTTACAGTTACGTCCAACAGTCTAAGTATTGCACATTCGTGTATCTATGGACAGGATATGTATTAAGTCAATAGTTAATTGATTGATTGGGGTTTACGTGAAACTAATGGGTAAGTCACTTGTTAAGAAAGTGCCAGCCAAATCTGTGGTGACAATTATTTGAATGACTTGAAACAAACAATAGAAGGACATGAAACAAACACAACATGGTGCAATACACCACAATCAAGCCGGGTTCACATTCACATTGGTCACACCTCGTAGAGCCCAAGACGTGAACCTCCTGCCCAGTAGCCCATATATCTTTGCCATGACGATGCTTGGACAACAAGCTAAAAAAAAAAATCAATTTTGCAAACTTGATGGCACTCGCTACTTAACAGTGCACATAAGCTGGGATGTCAATAGGGTTGGTGTTACCTCAGACGGCTCTTCTGTGGGTATCAATGTTTGTATTTGCCGTACATCACTGGATTGTATGCTAAGTAAGCCGATGAAATTGACATTAACAACTAGCAAAAACTAAACTTTAATTGGAAGTAATCTCATGGTGTTTAATATATATAGCTTTGATGTAACAATGCGAAGTAACAGTGTTATTTTTTTAGCCATAAAAATTTAATAAAGCGTTATTTGGGTGTAACTTATGACTAAGTAGGTTCAACGTGAAAATTGCAAAGTTCTAGGTCTAATCATTGACGGTAAATAATTTAAAGTCTCTAAAGTCACAATTGTAAACGTTAATTGCTAAAGTAGGTGATAATTCATGGAATTAAAACCGTTATTGTATAACCTAAAATCAATCTATATTGTACATGTACTGTACAATGCCATAATCTGATGCCTATGGTTAAGGGGAAATAACTGAGCTAAGTAGATGTTATAACTGTTGACAACATTCCAACTCTTTTCGTATTGGGCGACCATAGAAAAAACAAGGAAAGAAGAAGACCAGAAAATAAAAAGCGTCATAACACACGGATGGTAAATAATAAATACTTAGGGATTACAGACGGCAATACATAAGGGGTTTACGTCATTCTCGAGGAAAAATCAAATGACAGACCACAATGGACAACATAAATGTAGTATGTGCCTTGGACAGACTGCTGACGTTTGAGAAGACAAAACACATACAGGTAGCTCTATTCTCATAATCTGCGAGTGTCTAAATAAATGATAAAAAATCAATGTTTGTCTGTTTGATTGGGTATTTACACAGAAAGTTCCCCCCATAGGTTAAAACTTACTTTGATTAGTAACTTAAGTCGGGATTTTATTCCATCGGTATGTCAGAGGGGTGCAATCCGTGCCGGATAAAGGGCGGAGCCGTGGTGCACGTGCGTTGGGCCCCCACAATTAGGGGCCCCCACATGCAGAAAAAAAAAAAAATTCTGGATAGACTTTTCCGAAGACATATTTTGTATTTTTTACTTGTCTTTATAGTCAGATTCACATAATGAATAGCCAGCTGATTTCTGCTGACAACAGATCGGACACACGATCAGTGTCGTGACAGTATAGTGATCTGTTCTCCTCCACGTGTTCCACACTGTCAGGTAAAATGATGTATCAACATGAGTGTGACTGTCAAGTCGACGAAACTGTTACAGAAAACTGCAGATTTGTTGTTTCTTTCTCTTGTCGGTCACCCTATTATCTATAAAGCAGAACATTTGTCATCCTTTCGATCATCTACGATGTGTGACTGGCATAGTCGACGCACACTCTTGGCAAGTTGGCAAGTATAGGAATTTACTTCGATGAGGCAAGTTCAAAATGATAGAGCCTATATATGTACGAACCATTGAAGCATTGTTACTTACTATCAATGTGCAAACCTATGAAAAAAGTTTTGTTTGGGACGATATAGTTTCCTATTCAGCTCTTTTATTATAGTTTGACATTCGTGGATACACCCAACCCGATTACAACAAAAGAGTACACGTCCCATATCTGATATGAAATTATCATTCCAGCATAAGGAATATTTAACTAAAAACACCGTTTGTGTCGAAGCGCTTATGAACTCCAATTCGAATTGTACATGTTCTTTAGTTTAAAAACTTAACCTTGCGAATCGAAACATTGCAATTGGCCGCCTCCAGTTAGGTGAATCGCATTCGGAAATCGCACGGCACA
>JAVFBZ010195265.1:0-14208 GCA_032466195.1 Katharina tunicata | reverse complement strand
AAAAGTCCTGCTACGCCCGTCTACAACCATGGGGTTAAAAAATAAGGGTTGTCTCAGCGCCTGCTGCCAACACACTGTCTCTGAGGCATACCTACTAAACCGGAACGTATTCCGCAGGAGTTGTGCACACCAAGCAGGGAAACAAAGCTTCTATCAGGCTATTTATACAAACATTTGACTAACAATTTTAGTATGAATCGGATTTGTCTTCAAACTCAATAGCCATCACCAAACTCCAGTCAAAAGAAGGTCTGAGACAGTTTTAAAAAATCATTGAAGATGATTTTTGTGCGAGCGAACAATGGAGCGTTGTAGAAAACATATTGGCTTTCCCACAAGAGGTTCTTACTGGTAGTTTGAGGATTGGCCTAATGACCTCAAGGACAGTTCTTAAGGCTAAGTTGTCTAGACGGTGAAAATAACCGATTGATCAGAAAATACTTTACATTTACTTTGGACCAGTAGTTTTAAGTTTTCCCCTCGACGCGTCATGTAATCTCTTAAACCTAACAGGGCTTGATTACGGTATTTTAAAACTGTTAACTCCCAGACACGCATTGATTTAGACACACGTTTTATTAGACGTAGTGTCATGTTCGTGGTGAAATTCCAGACAACAATTCTCAAATTTGGACTGGGTATGGACAATACATCATTTAAAACAAATAAAGTATTGCGGTGTATGGTCTGGTCTCCCCATTGATGCCCGCAAATGTCAGGACCGCTTCCCTTCCAAAGACTTAACCGCAAAGAGATAAACCAACAATCAAGCAATCGACTAATGACACGACATCATCACACAAATTCGCCATTTGGTACGTACGGATGAATTTCATAACTCACAAAGGGACTCGCCGTGGCTCCATGTTTGAGCCTTGGACTACAGAGCCCCTTTCACTGTACCCGAAATAAGTTCGACCTTAGGTGTATAAAGAAAGATTTTCGGTGGCCGTGGAGTTCGCCGTGTGTTTTCAAGAGATTTATTCCAGGTTTTCTACCATACGCCGGCAACGCAAAGTCGTCGTATAGGCGAAATACTCTTGAGTACGACGTTAAATACCAATCAAATAGACATAACTCACAATATTGTTTTCTTTAACGGTTGCCTGATCTCGTGGTTTTAGTGTTCAACTATTAATGTACAACTTTAACCCGACATTCTTTATCTAAGTGTCTGATAACAGACTGTTTTCAAATGTTGTCTGACTATATTGCTTTTCGGTCGCTTACAGAGTAGCACCCTCGGCGTTTGTTATCTCAAGGATAAACAAACCGAAATATTGTTTCGAAGCGAATATTATGTATCACAGTTTGGAATCCGAAACACATTACCGCAACGCTTCAAAATTTGTTAACGAATGCACTTTTACCATTGTCAAATTCTAATGGTTTGAAGCATTGTGGTAATGTGTTTCGGATTCAAAACTGTATTCGTTAACAAATTTCTTGTGAACAAAGTTTTTGTTCAAACGCATTAATGTTTTACGTTCATTAATGCGAATGCATTATATTTTACACAAGTTCAAGTTCAAGTTTATTTCGCATGCTTCTTGTGACAAAATAATACATTTTACATAATATAGGCATACATGAGAATATATTTTACCCAAAAGTAAAGTTTGTATGCCCGTTTTTGGTTGGAGTGCGATTCCGAGCCAAAAACTGTAAAATTAACTAACGAACGTACTTTACAGGTCTACAGAAAATTCCCTAGTGGTTCATGCTTTACCCATATGAAACCGCTGATTCTGATACATCGATTTAATCCTTGCTTTGTATAAAAAAAAAACCGACCAGAAAATGAAGAAACTTGCCAGGTTTTTTTTGTATTTATATGTCTTGTGTCACAGGTATACAACATACTTTATGACCATCAAGATAAGAATTTATCCCGGATATAACGCACATACTTCTCGCAGTGCATCATTTATTTTTCAGCTATGGGTATACACTTACAAAAAGTAACCAAAAACGTTTAAAAGCTGCTTATAAATAGGTCTGGAGATTTATTCCCGTAAATATATCCCACCACAGGAAGAACTTTCATGTAAGTTATACAATTAGAAGTAGGCCTGGGCATCGAGTGAACAAAAAATCAGTCCTTTTATAAAAAAAAGTGCGACGAACGTCAATCGTGTTTCTAGACTTGATGAATTTCGCTATTTGTCTTTGTAAAGACGTGCTCAAACCGGGAAGTCTATTATGTACCATTGTGTTTGTCTGTGGTGATCTGGAGGCCGACGGCGAAATTCTTGTGTTAACAATATATATCAGAAAAAGACGATTCCGACTAGGCGTTCACAGTCCATATATTAAGATTTTTTTGTTGGGGAAATAAATTGAAGGATGAGAAAAGGAAATCTCAGAGGAGAAATTTCATTTATTATTAATTTCGTGTCGAATCCTTTAGATTGATGGCACACCGTTAACGTATCAGTGATGAAAGCGGCCCTGGTAGATCCTACTGTGACACTGTTTGACTTCGCCATATTCTTGAAAACCAGCGAATGAAGAGAAATTACTTCGGTATACATACTGTTTAAATACTTATTTTTTAAATTTTTTGTAGATATTTGAGATCTAGTATTGTGACTAAGTAGCTGGTTGGAGGAGGAACTGTAATGGGGATCATTCTATAAGGTCATTGTCCAAGATCTGTTGACAAACTGATCCATGTGTTATGCTACATTGCTGGCATTATTTTCCTATTATAATATATTCGGTCGACGTGGTATAAAACGAAACAATAACGGTTACTCACTTTTTGAGAATGCTATTCTGCTTGATCAGTGTTAAACCTAGAATACAAGGGTATTTCAAATTGGAGACACCAAATGTACATTGCCGGTGTTGGGTTGTTAACCGAGAGAAAAGCTCGTGAGCACCACGCAGCGATCCCAGCAATGGGTTACCCAACCGTACCAGACCTTAGGTATTCAAGCCATGTTTTCCTGCGGTTTCTTGGAACAGAAGGGGTATGACAAAGTCTTCAAATGAGTGAAATTCGCTTAGTGTTAGTCGGTATTTAAATAATGCAAGTCCTGAACCCTTCAAGAATCTGTGGCCGTCAAGGCTAATGTCATGTTATCAATTAAACGCTCAGCAGGTTGATACTGAACTTTGGGAAAGATATTATGTAAGACCGGTGAATTCATAGCAATACATGGTCACTGAGTATTAATTGTTTATAACTGACATGTGGCCGGCTTATTTCGTATTTATTACCTTTCAGCCCGTTGCAGGATATAAACGCAAAGCCCGCCTGATTGGCAAATGAAATCAATCCTATGAAGTACTTAGGCAAACATCATTTTGACAGACACTTGATAGAAACTATGAAACATTTGTCAATCAATGTGGGCTTATAGCAAGAAACCAAACATACAAATTCCAGGGTCATTTGTGTTTTTCTCTCTGTCTGTCTGGGACAAATAAGATAAAAACATATTGTTATTAAGCTTTCGCATTTAAAAGTTAAATCCCACAAACGATAGCTATATGGGCAAGGCACAAGCAAAGACAATGTCTAGCACCTACCTAAAACCAATAACCTTAGATTGACAAGTCCGTGAACGCGTCGGGCTAATACGTACAACTAGCCTTAAGATATTTACCTGATATTCCGTCAGCGGAATATGATCCTCGACTTGCTGTTAATATTAGCACTAATATAGCCTGGCTCTCTTTAGCTACATCGATAAAACACCACACACGGGATGTACGAGATGCAATTTGTGTACACCGTCCATGGAATATGGTTGATATGTTGTAGAAAATAAGAGTGACATCCACGCGAATCTTGTATTGATTTATTGTCAACTCAAGCAGCATTCATGTGTCAACGTCTGTTTTTTGTGACATGAATGGAAGACAGGTTCTCAGGACGAGATACTCAAGAAACGTTTTTAAGTGGCTTATATTGAAAGGACACCCAAACTGATTTTTTGCTGTGGTCTTTTGTATTTTAGATTGAATTTCCGGATAAAATTATTTTAGTTTCCCTACGGACAAAGCTGTACCGGTACTTAAAATCACAGCTCAATATCTGCTATTTCACGACATGAAATAAAAACCATGTACTTTTACAGAGCAGCTTGGATCAGCGAAAGTAAAAGACCGTGAGTGATAAACGAGTGTAAGTTTCCGCTTTGGGAAGCTGTGGGATTGATCTTTGGTCGAGACTGACGTATGTCTTAAAGAAGTAATTTTACCGTAATCGTAATAGGTTCAATTCCCTGTGTGGACCTCACATTTATAAGTGTCAAGTTTTCCCTTGGCTGCGGAAATCGCTGGGTGGTTTATATGAAGTTTTTCTCAGGTTCATCACCACTCACCAGTCATCATATAAAATAAATACTCATGAGAAAAACGTTAATTACCAATCAAATAAATATATATAATATAATATAGAGTATGATAATTAATCAATACACAAATATGCAGTTTCGTTCTTGCATGAAACTTAGCAAGCATAATTAATGATTGCCAACACTAACCTGATCTGTGTCAACAGAATGTGTCTGTATAATGCGTATTAAACCAGATCGCATCCTTATCGGTATTTAAACGATAACTTAAATAGCACGGGCTTCGTTGTGCCATACTATTAAAATGATCGCGACGGTAAACACAAAGCAAATAAACAATTATTTAAACCAAAAACGCCTGTCACTTGCTATTAAGCATACTAAATTCCCGTGAATACCAATATTTTGGTGGAGTAACCGATTGTGTTATTTTCAGACTAAAGGCTGTTTGAGGTGGCATGCTTTAGACTGTTTCCTTTTTTGATTAGGGTTTTACGCCGTACTTAAGGTTAGTTGACTTTTATGACGGCGTGCCAGCCCTATTGGGTTAAGAATTCTACCCTAACGACACTGGTTAAACACAAGACATCACAATACATATAAAGGACGATAAACAGGACACCAGAACAAACAGACATCCCGGTGCCCCTTACCACTAGGGTACAGGAGGCTCCCGCATTAACACCCGAGCGCTGTAGGTCAGTCGGCTGCTACACGGAACTGCTTGCTCTCCTTTAAATACCACATTGTCGGTGTAGGTATTGGGCCCGAAAATCCCTAAGGCATATACGAGAAGTTTCCAGGAGTTGCGAGGATCGCGTGGTGGTTTTAAGAAATCTAGTTTCTTTTTCCACCAAACGCCGTCAGGTTAAAGTCCTCATTAAAGTGAAATAACCTTAACTACAACGTCAGACCAATCAAGGAAATAAAGAAATGTAAACATGCATTCTTAAACATATTGTACTGCTGCTTACATGGTCACATCAAACAAAGTTTGAATTGTCTACATTCAACTGTCTTATGGGTCATATTACTTTACATGCAGAGTTCTGTACCGTTTTTAGTCTACTACGTAATCCATATATAATGATACAGAACAGTACTGAACAAAAATGTGAAATTAATTTGCTTGCATTTACTGGTTTTAACTTGTCCAATTAAGTGGTTTTCAATTCTCTTAGGCGAAATTGAACTCTCTGCGATATTGTATGTATCACATATGCCCACCTCGCACATGGTAACATTTAAAATGTAATTTTAATGTAAATGTTAAAGATTAAAGATTAAAAATGTAAAAATGGCGTCCAAATTCGAAAATCTCCTTCAATTACTTTTTGTTTTGAAATTACTGCCGCATAGCCAGTTTTTTTACGCTTACTACACATTTTTTTTAGAAAATGGATAATAAGCATTGAATAAGGCGTTAAGTTCTAAATATGTGCTCTGCATCGCCCTGTACGATGCAGGAATTACACTGTTTTAGCGTGGTACAGTTCTGTAGCTAAAATCACTTTAGTGTGGATACAAATAAATAATCATATAAATAAAATGAACATGTAATTAGAATGCCATCTTCGCAAAGAGTTGTGGTTTATTTTATAAAATGTCGCTTGGGAATAATTACTGGACATGCACAATTACAGGAAATTGTACAATCGCTAAAAATAACTTGTTGTTTCTTTTATTCACAGCTGGTGGCCAATGGAATTATGTTTCTTAGTGTGAATGTGGTCGGTGTGTTCATCCATAGTTTAACAGAACGAGCCCAACGAAAAACTTTTATGGACACAAGAGATTGTATAGCGGCTAGATTGGAGATGGAGGACGAGAACGAGAAATTGGTGAGTAGGATATTGGGCATTCAGTTTAATGACTTTTACACCGCCCCAGGGTGTGTCTCGTGAAGCCATTGTCGGGAAGTGTTATTAGCTCTATCTATCACAGGAACCCATACGATTTTCAACCACAATCCGATTAAATCGAATGATTGATTGGTTGGGGTTTTACGTCGTACTTACGGTTATTTAAGACACCACAGTACATGTACAGAACGAAAAGCAGGATTCCACAGCAAATGAGCTTCCTGATGCCCCTTAGAACAGAGAGCCTCTGGGCACAGGACGTTCACACCCATTTACCCGCTATAAATTGTTGTGTTCGTTTTAATACACATATTATGAAAGGGTTACCATAATATTATTTCTACTGCTGATGTTTTTTTATTTGATTACTTTTTTACTATTACAATAAGGTCACTGGCATTTTTAATTTCAACAACGTATTTTCAAAACGATACGGCGTTATTTTGCGTGTTAGCATTTGTTGTTAATTGATAAGGATATTTCTACTATAAACCGCTGACCAAAAGACTTTGTTTTCATTCACATTTAAAGAATTAAGTTAAATACATTTCCTATCGATAACAATCCGCTTCTGTTGTTAAGTTTTTAAGTCTAATCTGATGTCGTTTTTCGATTTGTTATCTCATGTGATTAATTGGTCTTTGAATCGAAAACAAATATGGCGTAATGTAAACCAAGAAATTGTTAATGTATATATTGTGTTTTTTATATGATTTTTATCCCAACTTACTGATATATACGGTCCTTCAAATTGCTAAAAATTGACAAATTCCTTTGTGTCAGAAAAATAGTAAGAAACTACCGTCCGAGATGTCTTTATACTTTTAAAAATCGACATTGGTCACATAGTTTCTACATAGGAATAGAGTGGTTCTGATGGTAGGGTTACGTAAGAGTGGAAATTGTTTTCTACTCTGACATCTTTGATACATTGTTTGTACTCTGGCACGTTGTTCTACGAAGTCTGTCGTCTTATGTCTCAAGGCTTATCTGGGTTTACAAGCCTTCAATGCTGTCTGGGAAGCCGCCAAACTCAATCCCATTTCAACTGTTATAACAAGCTTAGATCTTAGTGTCGAGACCTATTAAGATAAACCCACGCTTGGATAATTTGCCGTTGCTGGGTTTTATATGACGAGTACAGGTTTGTGAAAAGCATCGTAATATCTTCATTAGAGATCATTGCATTATTGTGGTATTTTTTGCGTTGATTTATAAGGTTATGTAATTGTCAAAATAAACTAAATTGCCAAGATTTTCTTCCACGACAACATCCACTCGACGGTGTTTGTATTGATTGATTCACTGTACCAGGTGAGTTGGAAACGCCGTGTGGACATAAGGTATATGAGGGAGTTTTCCGGTGGCTGCGGAGATGACATGAGTGAAATAAACTTACGTTCAGTGTGAAAACCCAAGCCACCAATAAACAATAAAACATAATGATCTTTACCAACAAACTCGAGCTCTTGTTATAAAAAGCCGTCATGCTATACTGATTAGCATGTGACACATTTAAATACACATCGGATGTAATTTTCTCGGGTTAATTGTAGCGAATCGCCCACATTTAACAGGAATTGTTACACAGCAGAGAACAGTGTCAATATTGTTGAGTGCTTTGAAAGCAAAAATATTGCAAGCATTGTCTATACCAACGAGGAATCGCAAATATAGTATCAATAGCTTCCGAAAACACTCACATATAGTTGTATATTTATTTAAAAGTCAGGACTATATGTTCGTATTTGTATTTGCTGGCGGCTTGACGGGTAAGTACTGTGTATGCATCTAATGATGGCAGAGAGATCAAAGTTCTTTACTTGGCTTATAAAATATAATAGAATGGCACTGCCAACGGACTGTAGAATTAGGCTATGGTTGTCCTCCCGACAACATTGACATGACAATTTGTTCCCGTCTGTCGCTTCTGCAATAAAATCCTGAACTATCTCATTCATAACTTGCATGCTATTCACAATTCTGTTTCCAAAAGGTCTCCTTGGCCGTCCCCATGGAACATGATGGATATTTCGTTGTAATACACATTAGTTGTAATACACCTTATTCAGTTGTTTGATCGCCATGAAAATTAAATAAACGATTGAAAAAATATGCACTTAATTTAATATAAAGAAGTTATAAATGCAACGGTTGAAAACATATTGCTTAAAAGCAAAATGCACAACTGAGAACTGTCTTCAAAGCTTATAACGAGTCTATGTCAATACATACCTGGATTTGGTAAGTGCAAAAGCGACAGCTTGTCGTTAAGGAGCTCTTCTAAAGCCTCTTAACCTTGTGACAGAGATCTTCGAGCATATCGCTTACAGAAAGGTGAAAATCCTAAAATGTCAAGGTCTATTGGTTTTATCGATTTACAGTCATCATTTTCAGTTCCATTTAAAACAAACAACTATTCCTATGACCTTAGTTTTGGCTGATAGTTAACAATCCCCATCCTTCTTGGAATATAATGTTGTCTATTCTTGGTTGGTAAATCAACAGTTTCTGATAGTAGCGACCTCAAGCAGTATTTTCTCTGATCCAGTTTAGCCTTTTGTGTCATATTTTTATATTCGTCTTAGTTGATGAGCTCAGCAGGTTGAGTGTTGGACTGCTGAGTCCGCTTCACTCTACCTGGTCATGTTTACTTGTGGCTTCTGAGAACAGGAGAACAGTGGTACGGCAAAGTCTTCGTATGGGTGGAATTCGCTTATTGTTAGTCGGTATTTAAATAGTGCAAGTCCTGAACCCTTCAAGAATCTGTGGCCGTCAAGGCTAATGTCATGTTGTCAATTAAACGCTCAGCAGGTTGATACTGTATTTTGTGAGAGATATTATTTAAAAACAATTCAGAAAGGTTAATGAATTGCACTAATGACCGTCAACTTTTGGCGAGAAAACTCTCGTATGAAGCCCGTTAATTACATCATCTTTGGGGCACTACTCTCAACCGACACTGAACTTTAATCCCACGAAACTAAGTAACCTCCTGGAACATAACAGAAAGGTTTCAGATCTAAATACTAGATTGACCTGGGCGCTTGTTTAAATGCCCTTCATCACGTCTGGTAGGAAGCAAGTTCATTGTATTGGTTTAGTATTGGTTTTTGATAGTCCGAGTGACTCCGACCTTCTTTTTTTTTTTTGATAAACCAAGGTCTGAGATCTTTACATCAGGCTTTTTTTTCAACTCGGGCAACTTTTGAATTCTGAGGCAAACTAAAGGATACACGTACCATTCTCAAATTGATAACCGCTGACCTGTGTTGTGTTGTTGTGACGTAAGCATTTAGAATAGCACAGATATTTGGAGGCAACCAATGCCTGCCTTCTCTCTCAGAAATATGATGAATGTTAGAGATGTTTAAGGTGCAAGTTCAAAGAGGTCAAAAGTCAAGTTGTCTTAGCTACTCGGACTAAGTTTTCGAGCGCGGGAAATGGTCCTGCTTTACACACATATCCTTTCTGATCTACCGTCTTAATTGTGTTACGAAACACGAAACTTACTTACTCATGTTTATATGTAACCTACAATTTCCCTGGCTCCCGAAGATTTATTTTCCATTTAGAAATCCTGATTAACGTGAATTAACATCCACACATCCATATTATTTTCTAGACACCATGTGTTACCTATGTAGTATAACAGCTGGAACATCCGGTCGACATGGAAATTCAACTAGGTCTTAGAAACGAAAACGTGATTTTTAGATAATAATCGAGTGTTGATTACTTAAAAATGGTAGACGTATTGGTAAATAAATTGTGAGAATATTCTTGTATAACCTTGACCTTTATACACTTTTGGAAGATGTATTATAGTGATTCAAAATAGATTCGATCAAATATGATTGTTTTGGCTAGACTCACTACTGGCTGGAATATGCACTCCAGTCTATATATTCTACTAATTCTTTAAAATAAACTACTATAAACAACATAGATCTTCCCAAAATCTTACGATGTCTTCCTCACGTGATATCATGTAGGTTATCTCATACCATACAAGCCAATATAAAGAGTTTGCTAAAATCACGATACAAAAGCTCTCATCGAAATTGAATCATAGATCAACAGCCAGATGTAGATAATGAAATAAATTGTGAATTTAGTTCTGAATGGATGACAAATAAATGGTGACTTTTTGATTGTTCATCATAGATAAAATGGGTTTAGAATTTATGTCACAAAAACGATATTTGGACGACGCTAGTCTCGGATACGGTGGCTTATGGGGACATTCAAATTTACACGGTGGAGCTGATACAGAAAACACAGAAAGCTTACCAAAAAAAAAAACAGAAAAAAACATTGAACGTCTTCTATAATTATGCCACCGTAAAAAAGTTCTTTTTTTTTTACCCAAACGCTAGTTTATCTATGATAAGCACGCTCGAAACCATTTATTTGCCATTCGTTCAGAACATAATCACAAAAGTTTTCCACCGCTGTGAAGATATTGACACTTTTTCACTGCATCAGTTTAAAAACAGAGAGAAATAAATAAAGAAAAACACACAGTTGAATATCACCTATAAGCCACCGTACTCCGAAGCTCAGTCTGTACAGCATGTGCTCTGTTTATCAAACATCGTTGTTTCCGCTACAGCTCCATGATTCCCTTTCTTTGTTGCTTTTTTACTTAAACATCATCCAAAAAGCGAATTCAAACCCATTCATACTCTAAGGTTTATTTGTTTATCTGATTTAATGTTTTACGTCGTACTCCTGGGCATTTCACTTAGCACCGTGCGATCTCCGCAGTCACCAGACAACTCCCCTTATACACCGTTACCTAAAATCGATAGGGCCAATTGAGCCTATAAAGGATACGGTGAAGGGTCTCACCGGTCCAATCATACTCAAGACATTGAAAGGATTGTATGTCCTACTTTTAATTTTGTTTCACCCTGTTCTGAAATACACAAACTGTGTTCTTCCATAAGTGCTCATTTACTCTCCTAGCGCATGTGGTAACAATCCAACGATGGAAAGCCTCCTGAGCATCTCGAGCTTACTAAATCATGTTCCGTACTTGATTATCTCCACAAAAAAGTGTAGCTCCACAATGTATAAGTCTACAATTAACAGCTACGCGCTAGCAATAGCCAAATCTTGACAAACGCCATGTTTATTTTGTTCTCGACAATGTGATGGAATTTTGGGCACTTTCTTTGGAAGGGCAGACGAAACATTTTATACGGTTACGTTGACAAGGCAGCAATAGTCGGCCAACATTTGTCCTAGTAAACCGTAGGCATAGCGGCATTTGTGTTTCTGCCAAGAATGTATCTAAACTGTCTTTAATCTCATTAAGTGTTCCTTGAGATGCACTTCTTGTGAACTCTCTTGATTTTACATGTTATGTTCACTCTTTATTCTGTTAGCACATCTGGTAATGATCAAACGATGGAAAGCTTCCTCAGAATCTCAAGCTCTCATACTCCCGTTACGCACTTTGATTATAATTTACACGAACGCATAACCCAACAATGTATAACTCTACAACAGCTACGCCCCAGGCATCCGCCACTTTCTGTTTACATGACATTTGTTGTTGCGCCAAAGCTCAGGTGTTGTTTCTTCGTAAAAGTTTGCCAATGTCAGAACTGGCTTTTGCAATGATTTAGTTTCTTTGGTGTCAATTTTTTACTATTTTGTTTATCAATATTTACTCCACAGAATAAATACAATCTTAAATGAAGTAGTATATTGTTTCGCACACACTTCATTATGCTGTTTGACTTTGATAAGGAAGCCGGTATACTTTCTCGTATTGAACTTACCATTTGACGCATACTCACAAACTATCATGTAGATGTCTGGAGTCACTTTTCTAAATTGTTCCAGTGAATGACAAACTCTTATTTTGTGGAAAATTTGTATTCTTCTTGGACAGAGAATAATAGCTAGCGGAGACGACACTGTCTAGTAGAATCATATTTCCTATACCATTCTTGGCTTAATCGATTACACAAATTTCTCTGATCTACGAAACTGTAGTTCGAGGCTATAGTAGACATCCCGAATGTAATGTAAAGACAGAAGAAATCCAAATGAAACAAGACAGGATAATTGTAACGTCTCAATTGAATTATGAAGCTACTGTAAAGTTTGAATTAAAGTTCGGTTTACAGATTGGTTAAAGTGTTATTCCAAAGCAAGGCAAACTTTGACAAACGTGACGTTAAGTTTGTTCTTGGCGATGAGATGGGATTTTGGTCAATAGTGCAGCCTTTCTGTGGAAGGGCAGACGTAACAGTTTATTAGGTTAGGCTGCCAAGTCAGAAATAGTCAGCCAACATTTGTCCCAGTAACCCGTAGGCTTAACGCCATTTGTGTTTCTGCCAAAAATGTATCTAAACTGTCGTAAATCTCATCAAGTGTTGAACTGGGGTAACTGGGTGCGTATCTTAACGAATGTACAGGTTTAAGATACGAAGTTCCCTGTCAATCATTTTATCAATCTGAAATAAATATGACATCTTCATAATTGCACACACTCGGAGGTACATTTTATGTAAATCATTGCTCCACTACATTTTTACGGACTGTGCGACATTTTTCACTTGCTCAACCAGACACCAATCTAATTTTTAATTATCCTCTATGTAGAACATAAGGACACCGAGACACAGGATACAATGGTTACGCAGAAACAGTGACTGTATCTCTCCTTTCCAGCCCCTTTGACTAAAAAAAAATGAATTTAAAATAATACAAAATAGACAATCTGATTTTCAAACGGATATTTTGTGTCGCTGGTTACTTGACATTGGTCGTTTACTGATATTTAAGGTCCTGGTTTAACAACGAAACGATTTTAATTATAGATTGACGACTTGTTGGTTTATTAGTTCAGTCTTGACGTTTCCGTGTCAATTTTGGAAACGTTATCAAACTTCTTATCCAGATTTTCAAAGTATTAGTAATCGATACAGTTGATGTTCTATTAAATCTGTTGTTAATTTGTTTCGTTAACCAAGATATTAAATGTATATCAAATGTTGTCCGAAATCGACACAGATTGTCTTGTTTCAATACATTCTACCAGGAATACAATCCTTTTGTGAATGTCAAATGTGTCTTATAAAATACCATAAGAATGGGAAATGTGGTTTTGCTGATCTTGTAATGTTTGAGTAAAAATTGTTTTCTCATACTTGTTGGTATTCTACTTTGTTCTTTGGAGTCTGCCGTCAAATTGCTCCAGGCTTGTCTGGGCTTTCACGTTTTCAATATGGTTTGAGAAGCCTCATTCCACCGGTTAACAAGCTCAGATTTTGATGACAAGACCTAGTTGAGATATTCCCATCCTTGTGTTTGTTGACGTTTCTGGGTTACCATGACAAGTAAAGATTTTGTGAAAAGTATCGAGATATCTTTATTAATGATAATTGTCCCTTTTCATTTACAAGGGGCTATGCAATTATGACAGTGAATAGCCGTGTATTTGTTAATCGACAAAGATTCACTTTGTATTGATTTGTTCTGGTTTATTTTTTTTAAGATAAAGCCCTTTTGATTTACAGTATTTTCTCAGACCATTAAAAACAATGCCATGGCAATATAAGAAGGAAAACAAAGAAATGAAGCTTGTGTATCTGTCTTCTAATTTTTTCCACTATTGTCAATATTGTCATTCTTCATTGACGTTATATTCAAAATAAAATTTGAAAAGAGGAGTAAAATTCATTATATGTTATCTTTAAACGATAAACCCCTACGGCAATTATTTAAACCACAATGCTCTAATGAATAGCAATTGACACATATATAAATCAACATACGATACAATGACTAACGATGGTTGAATGTGAATCGCTGGCAGTCCAGGTTTTTAAACACACTAGTATAATATTGTTTGGAAAATCATTATCAGGAAATGTTTACATACCAGAAGGCATGGTAAATATTGTTTAGTGCTATGAAAGCAAAAATAATTGTGGAATATATGAGGAATCATAAATAAACTATCAATATCTTCTGACAAAACTAATTCATAGTTGTATATTAAAAACTCACGGCTATAT
>JAVFBZ010195254.1:8211-20291 GCA_032466195.1 Katharina tunicata | reverse complement strand
CACCATTGACTTGCTTCTGTCTTTCACCATTGACTTGCTTCTGTCTTCCATCATTGACTTGCTTCTGTCTTTCACCATTGACTTGCTATTGTCTTCCACCGCTGACTTCCTTTTGTCTTCGACCACTGACTTGCTTCTGTCTTCCATCATTGACAAAGACAATCGGTAAAGTGAAATACCTTAAATACAATGCTAAACACTATTTAAAAAAATTGAATAAACAGTATTTTGAATAGGTTGATTTTGTTATCTTTTGGGATATGTTTACACTTTCTTTCTGAAAAGCGGGTGGTTGGCGGAAGCTTCCAGTGCATACCCTAGCGCTCTCTGAGCTAAGAGGCACAAGAAAGTCAATTAAATGTCTAGTGGCGTCATGTCTGTTGCCATTGCCGTTCAGGAATTTGAAAATCAGTGAAATAACCTTCAGTATGGTATAGAAACCAAATCAAACAAACAAACAATATTTCTTAAAATATAGGCATTCAGTTTTAAATTTAGGCTACTCCATTAAAGTATGTGAATATCTCTTTTACTTCTTGTAATTTAATCTGTGAATTGAAAGGAATTGTGTCTGGTATAAATCAATCAATCGTATGTTAAGTCTGGCTTATATGATGTTGACTACGAGCTACCATAGACTTTGCTGGGTTGGGTGGGTTTCAGAGATGTAATTTGACTGATATAACATTTCACAGGGATTCCTATAAACTATGGATCGCTGCCAATAAACAGTTCCTGTAAATTGTTTAGTTACCAAGAAGCCCTGCAATAAACTTTGATAAAAAAATTGTTGATGGCATCGTAAATTCCATATTGCTGACAAAGATACCCTTGTTCAAAGGAGGCCCAGAACTACAAGTCATCTTTTAACATCTCTTAAAAGATAGTGTTCTTGCAGAAATTTATCTGATAACCGAGAAATCCCTTTTTAAGAATGACTGGAGTGAAATGTTAAATTTCAACTTAGCCAAGATATGTTTGTCATAAGTTCATATTAAAGTGTATCGTAAATCTAACCTATGTTAACAGTTACACTCAAACCAAGAGAGGTTAAGTAAGATCTTCATACATGCATCAACACATCTTAGGCTTTCCTAAAGCTTTAGAATAACCCTTTTAATGACTTTTTTTGCCTTGGATAACAAGCTTTCGGTTAACATCAGTTTCCATTATTTAAGTTACCGTACTTAGACCAATTTTAACATGGGATGTTCTGAAATTATTCAGTTTCTATAATTCCATATAATTTAAGATTGAGCAGTCTGAAATTATTCAGTTTCTATAATTCAAGTTATTTTGACGGAACATTCTGAAATTATACTCGTAGTTAAGAAGCCTGGGAGATATTTTAACTTTGACAAAAATTCAATTTTTCTTTTGTTAGTTAACTTTTATATGGAATTTTACTTCTATAAACCAGAATAGCCTGTTAATAGTCATACTCTCTGAAAGTGTGATTCTTAAAAAAAGAGAACAAACACATGAAATATAAGTGGATTTCTTTTGAGTATTTTTACTTTTGGTATACCCTAAATCCTGCTTGTTGTGCTTAATTCTAAGAAGTGTAAGAATACGATCTTAAATTTTTATGAAGTTCAGACTTGAAACTAAGAAAAAATATAAATTTTAGTTCCAAACTAACATTTATAAAATTCAATTAATTAATTAGGACCTGCGCCCTTTAGGTGAAGATTTAGGGTATTTATTTTTTTTTATAAAACTGTTATTTTCCTTTACAACTTTTGCTCATACAAGTTAAATACGTAAGATTAGAAAAGTTTCTCTAATCGTACTATTATTTCCCTTCGCAGATGGAGTTGTGTCGTATGATATGCCCCAGGGAGCCCGTCGGGGCAGTGATGTGGTACTGTATGATTTTACCTACGATGGAATGGTAGATGATGATTACTTGAAGAATGGGCTTGGACAACTGACTGACGGTCAGGAGGGTGACACAAACTTTCGTCTGGACCCCCAAGGGCTACGAATGAAGGGATACGAGTGGGTGGGCTGGAGGAATGCCACAGACAATGGTCATCCTGTAGTCATCACTTTCAAATTTGACACGGTCCGAAACTTCAGCGCTGTTATTCTTCATTGTAACAACTTTTTCACAAAGGATGTTCGGGTGTTTAAGACCGCTCTGATTTATTTCAGTGTTGGAGGAATGTACTATTTAAAGGATCCTGTGCGCTTTGCCTTTACCCGAGACACTGTGGTCGAATACGCCAGACAGGTTATGATTCGTCTTAACAACATGGTCGGGCGTTATGTGAGAATCGTTCTTTTCTTTGATTCAAAATGGATTATGATGAGCGAGGTGAAATTTGAATCAGGTAAGTTTGTATGTTTACAAATTTTATTTGAAGCTTCTTGTTGTTGAATTGAATGACAAATTGTAGAAGCAGTGGGCAAGGAAGGGTTAAGGCTGCTGGGGTTGATGAGAAATTGAGCATCTCCACAAATAGAGTAGTATATACCTTCTATGAAAGGTATGAAAAGCTATTTTTCTCTATAAATTAACTTTTCTGTCGTTAGTGATGTGGCATTCACAGTTTGGCCAGTTTCTCCCTCTTTTCCCAGGTCACGGTATGAAACAGTATTCCTTGACAAAATAAATTTTGATCAGAAAGTTAAAATGTATTTTTTAATTAAATTAAAAAAAATGTGTGATATAGGTAACAACTATGTTGGCACCTAGTCCTTTGTTAACAACACAGCGGCATTTGGAAGGCTTTTGTTAATTTGATTGTTTTCTTGATTGGGGTTTTACACCATATTTAGGGTAACTTCACCCTTACGACAGCATGTCAGCCCAATAGGTGAAGGAATTGACAAAGAATTCCTTTAAAGACACTGGCAAAACACTAGACACTACAGGACAAAATGTAGGACACCATAACAGATTGGCCCTCCTGATGCCTCTTACAAATGTAGCTCAGAGAGCACCAGGGCACAGGGGGCTCCCACCCAACCGCCCAGATTTTTGTTGATATAGTCTGGGTAGGACAGCATCACCTGGTAGATAAGGAATTGATTGTCAATCTATATACATGTACATCGCCAAGAAAAAGTCTGAAATCTGGTAAAAACTTAATGAGGCTTCTCATCATTACGTCTGTGTCCCAGATGTTTTCACACGTAAAGCTTGTATTGAGGGGTTACCATATATTTCATCTACAGGTGTAATTTTGTGAATCTGTTACTGAACAACATCTGATAACCATATGTTCAATCTAGCACAGCTACCTGCTCATGTTATTATTATCAGTGCCCTTTATCCAAGAATTTGCCCTTCTTAAGATAATGAATCTCAAAAGACTGTCATTTGTGTTCATGATTTCCCCTTCAGAAATAACAGCTGTGCATCATAAAACACGCAATAATACAAAAGGCAGATTAAATTGAAACAAGTTGTGACCTTTATTTGTAAAGTACTGACATAGTTTTTGTACTTGACCTGATAACCCTCCAAAGAGTAACAGTTGAACAGAAATTCTACTGATATTATGCATGCAAAGTGATTAAGTCAAAGATTTCAAAAGTGATATTTACATTTTTTACGGTGGTTCCCTGCATATAAGTGAAATAACATTGAATACAGCGTAAAACCCCAATCAAACAAATATAAGAATTTTTGCTTTTTTATGTACATGTCATGATGTGTGTGTGCTGAGCCAGTGTTTGCTACTAAGTTTTATTTAAACCTTTCCAACAAATAAGTGAACTTTTTTGCACATTAATTGAGAATTGGACTTGTTTGTTCTGTGAAATTTGCAAGAAATATTTTCATATCAGTTACTGTGGCATAGCATTAGCCATTTTATCATATAAAAATTCAGCATTTAGGCAATGTACAAAAACACAGTCCAGGGGAGACTATCAATAATTTAAGGGGAAACAACTCTGATAAACTATCTTTGTAACTAGTTGTTTTTTGTCCAATTTATTGTTATGGGATATAGCTATTCATTGGCCAAGTTACCAAATGTTTATTTAATTGTGACTTCTCATTTTACATTTGCTTGGGCCCAAATTAACTTATAATTTATAATTTAGCTGTAGATTGACTACATGTAACTGTTTGTTATATCTTTATTTGCTGCCTTACCCCATGAAGATTCATGAGGCGCTTCATAGAAAGAAAAAATATTTACTGGAATATAGAAGTTATCAGAATTTATTTAACCTTTAATTTTTTTTTATTTCAGAACCTGCAATTGGAAATTTCACTGAAGAAATTCCGCCACCCACAACAAAACCTACTCCAGGGAAAGATGGAAAGGGCTCCAAGAAGAACAGCTATATCGAGGAGTTTGATGTGTACGGCCGGGGCCAATTTCCACCAAGAGTGGATCTTGGTATTGGTAAGTATAACAGAAAACCTCTGCCCTCTTTTATACAAAAATATATATATGCCAGTTCCAGATCATCAGAATAACCCCAAAACAACAAACACATTTGTTGGTAATATCTAGATAAAAAAGACACTATTTCAGTGTCCCTGTGTCAGTGCTTACCGCAGAGAAAAAATTGCAGCCTTAACCTGGATTCAAATTCTTTCGTTCTACCGTGAGCCTCTGTAGCTCAGTCAGTTAGAGCGCTGGCCCTGCTAGCCAGGGACTCGAGTTCAAATCCCTGTGGATGCAAGCAAATTTTTCTTTCTCTACATTTATACAAAAATATATATGTGTGAGTCCACCTTCTTATTATTTTATTAAAAATGAGTCTTTCTCACTAGGCCTACAACCACGACCCGACCCCACTGCTACTACATCACCAAGTGTCCGCCAGTCTAATGAAGCCAAATCATTGGATGAGAGTTACATCGGGATTATTATCGGAGCGTTGGCTGCGCTGATTATCGTAATGTTTTTGATCGTCTTTATCATCATCATGCGGTACCGTCGCAAGAAGCAGAACAACAACAGAAGAAACTGCATGCTGAAACCGATGCCCGTTGATGGTCATGTGACAATTAACCTCAATGACCTTCGTGGAAGCATAAACGGTAAAGTCTCCCACGGCAACATGTACAACAGTGTAGCTTTGGAGGAACTGGATTCTGATCGTGAACTTTGCCCCGCCTCTGATTTGAAGAGTGACAAGGGAACTTACTTAGATCCCAATGGCACTATTCAGTCAAGGCAATTGCCTGACCTTCCCCCAACTCCAGACTCTTCAGGTACAGTACAACAACAACATCAAGGACCAAGTAAAAAAAATTCAATCAAATATTTTCCTAAACGTATTGGTCCATGCTTTGTAAATATGCTAAAATTGTGGATGGAGACTACATTTTCTGGCAGCCATCTTGAAAAGCTATTTTTGCTTAGCAGTTGGAGTTCTCTTATAGTGGAGGTAGGAAATACTATCAACCATCATCAATAATATAAAAAAAGTTAATTTCTCTTTGTTTCATTTTTCAATCAAAAAGTTCAAGAATGAGTTTAATTCTGAATGCCCTTTTTGTTTGTTACAAATGTCTTTCTGTTTTTTTTTTTAATTTGTGATATTTTCTCTGTGAATTATCACAACTGTTGCTTTTCTACCTTTATTATAAGAGACGCCACTCCATGCCTATAAACTTAAATAGCATACAATTAAAATTTTAAAATGTGACATTCAAAAACTTATTCGCGGCTGTATTTGAAGAGATCTTCTGTTGGAGTTACTCCCCTTTCAATCACGTGGAATGTTGCATGTAAATTTTAGCTGGGTTACCTAGACATTTCTTTTTGACAGTTTTTATAGATGGCGTTTTTTCTAAGCTATCACTTGTTTTTGTGTGACCTTTCATTGTAGCATCTCATTTTGATATCACGATTCATTTACCTTGACTAAACTATCATTCCACTTGATTGTCGTAAGCTTGATGTTTTTTTAACTTTCCAATCAACTTAGCTTCCTAGTTGTTTCCATATTAACATGTGAATGTCATAGTTTGTTCTGATTTTTCTCAAAAAAGTTCTCAGCTAGTGAAGAAATTTGAGTGGTTTGTGAGTACCAGAAATGTGCATGCCGTTAATGTAGTCTCCCATTACAAAGAAAATGCGTGTCAGTTTTGTGCTATGTTTCAGACCACGATTTAAACCTAGAACCATCTATTAGTACGTGAAGATGTTTGACTAAATTTCACTTAAAATTCGGTTGTGTTTTGAACATCTCTTTAACAATTTATTTTGCAGAGGACTTGTGTGCTGACTACAGACTAGACTGTCAGTCTTTAGTTGTTTTTAGATTCCTCAAATTAGCAGGTCTTAGCTAGCAAAATTTTACAAAACATAATTTGTTTCAATTAAGAACATTTATTACCGTATTAGAATAAACACCGGTCATTATTTTATTGTGCATGTTCTTTTTATGCCATAAATTAAAGGACCTTGATCGGTCATTCAGAAATAATGGAATAATACACTTTCTCAGGTAGAACTGAGAACTTCACATGGAAGCACAACGAGAATCACACCTTCATGAACAGCCACTTATAATGGCTGCGGTAAATGCTGGCCAACTCATCCACTTATCTAATTAACCATATAGCTAGCATGTTAATCTGTAAATAATTAATCCCTGTGCGCTGACATTTCAATGGTTCTTTGCTTCAATAAAACGTATTCTCATTTTTGTGGTTTAAAATTTAAGATAAACTTGTAATGTTCAGGGTTTTGTGGGTTTTTCTTTCTTCAGCACCATAAAGTGTCTGAGGATAATCGGCATACCTTCTGGAAGGGCATCTAACAATCAGTTTTTAGTTATATAAAGGGAGGATTATGGTCTCAGGGGACTTTATTGAGTTTCTCTTTGATTGATTTTTGTTTTTCAATTTAGTTAAATATTTGTTTTTGTAAAATATCAAATGGAAATCTCACATCAAATTTGAGAACTTGACAGAAAGGATCATTTATAATTACACTCTTTCTATTAAACATGGAATGACTTATCTGAAGTGTTTCTCAACAAACCTGAAAATAATTTCCTGACCAATTGAAAGTATGGAATCAACTGAATTTACCTATCCCACAAGGAAATCTGCCGCTTAATTGGGATTCTTTCTCTTCCTTTTTATGCCAACATTATCTCTGTATTGTCATTTTACATTTTCTCTTAAAGTTGCATATGCACTCAAAAGTTCCGAATTTTGCATTATCACAGAATCTCATGAAAAAATTATATATTTTCTCAAGAAGAAAAGTTAGAGACTTTCCAGTACTTCCAACATCATATCTGTAGGTTGAAGGAGAGTTTTATAATAACAAAAAAACTAAAAACTGAATTTTCTGTCAGAATATTATTATGTGGATATGCTAATCAGCAGTCATAACTAAGCCACCCTAAGATGTACAGACACTACTCCAAGTCAAACGTTAATTAGCCTCGCCCCCTTCCGCTATTCAAAATCTTAACTCATTCCATGTAAGGTCATGAACCCGGCAAGATCATGATGCTTTACTTGAGGCATTTGAGTAAAAATGGCCGGCCTTCTTTATGCTGAATTCAAAGTATGGCATGATTTCTCCTGGCTATTACTATTCTTGTACCAACTTAATAATTTTCATTTCAAAGCAACTTCAAAGTTGGTTAAAATCAAGACAATCATAATTTGTTGTAAAACCCGAATTCGGAGTGTTTATGCAACTTTAATATAATTATAAGAGAAGATTTAACGACTGACTTGAGTAACAGGTAGGGTTTATATAATTTAATATTTTCTTGCTTTTTTGGTGAATTTTTTGTGATACATACTTTAAAAGAATGTATTTGTTTTTATTGTAATCTGTTGTTGTTGTTTAACATGAATTATCCTTTTCATCTTACAGATACCTATTCGTCTAGAGATTATGCTGTTCCAGATGTAACTAAATCCTCATTGATTGTTGCTTTGCCGCCTTCTAGACCTCCTCGGCCAATCAAACCACCTCCTGTAACTACGCCAAATATGAACGGAACTCTGGAGAAACCTCCTAATTATGATGCGCTTTACGCTGCGTCAGATATTATCAACGTGCATTCTGGTCTGCAGGGTGTTAGTGGGAATAATGTCTATGCTTTCCCTAACAACGATTTGCTTCTCAGCATGGACTACTCTGTCATGGAATTCCCACGAGAAAATCTGAAATTCATTGAAGTTTTAGGAGAGGGTCAATTTGGAGAGGTCTGTATTTCAATATGACAAAATACATAACTTGGATGGATTTTCAACTTCTGGATATACATGTATTATTGATAAGGGACGTTTTGGCCTAGTTGCCAAGACCGTTTTAAAACAATCTGAAAATAATGAATGCTTGTGCGCTGGCAAACGGTCTTAGCAACTAGACCAAGATATTATGGATATTCAATTTCTGATATATTTAACTTCTGGTATAAATAATAGTTGATATCTTATGTTATTCTAAGTGTCTCGACTTCTATATGCCTCTTAAAGAAAATATACCCAGAAGTTGAAAATCCATCAAAGTTTTGTGTTTTGTTACATGCCGCTTAAACAAGTTATCTCAGTATGGTATTTCAGAGGCTTTGGGGTGCTATGGTTTTAATAAATAAATAGGCTTTATGCTATATTGTAGTTTTGACATGGTCAAGGCTCAGTGTATTAAGCTTTGAACAGTCCCTGGACTGGTATAGGTTCAAGTCATTGTGTCAAGCTAAAGTGTATAAGGGAAGTTTTTGGGTGGCTGTGGAGGTCAACATTTTTTAAAGGTTTCTTTCATGTTTTCCATCCTACTCCGAAATTGCAAAGCTGTCATGTAAGTTAAATTGCTTTGAGTTCAACATTAAACACTTCAGAAATGAGGAAGTAAATGCTGTGGCTGCTCCCATCTAAGGAATATTAAATGTTGGAACCAATATTTAACGATTATTAAACTGCCCAATCTACAAAGCTATGTAGTGCCTTAACTTACCTAAAAGCGGTTGGTTGGGCGGGAGCTTCCTCTGTCCAGGTGCTCTCTAAGCTAAGGTGCATCAGGAAGCTGATTTGTTGTTTCGTCCTGTTTTTTTGTTCTGTAAATGTACTGTGTGTGCCTTGTGTGTTGCCAGCATTATTTATGGTGGTGTCCTTCGCATTGGGCTGGCACGTCCTCATATGAGTGAAATAACCTTAAGTACGGTGTTGAATTTTCCTTGTAGGTTCATCTGTGTGAAGCTGTTAGAATTACAGAATATCTCCAAGAGGATTTTTTAGTTAACCGTACAACCTCCAGAGCATCCAGCATGCTTGTAGCCGTCAAAATGCTACGCCAAGACGCTGACGAACGAGCAAGGTATGTCCAAAGAATGAGCTCTTTTACCTAACACATTCTACAATGGGACTGTTCTTATGGTTATAGTTGTTGAAGGTGTCCGTCTAGAATGACTTTCTCACTCATCATTTTTAGACCCCAGTCGTACTAAAATCATCCATCCATATCTAGAATAGTTTTTATGTGATTTGCTGATTTGGAGAAGTTTTTTTCTCACCTCCATCCCAAATATTGACTTGGTCAACAAAATATTATTTCTTAATGCCAGTGTAGTAGCTTATTGCATAAAACAAAATTTTTTTATACTTCTAATGAATCCAGGAAAGGCAGATACGAGACGGAAATACTGTTTCTGGATACCTTTAAAGTGTATCCTAAGGTACAGATAATAATAATAATTTTATGATTTTCAGAGCTGATTTTCATAAAGAAATCAAGATAATGTCCCAGTTGAAGGACCCCAATATCGTACGTGTGATGGGAGTGTGTACAGCTGAAGAACCTCTTTGTATGATCGTAGAGTATATGAAATACGGAGACCTTCATCAATTCCTTCAAGACCACGTTCTAGAAAGTCCTGTCGCCATAGCAACAAATGCAAAATATTTGAGGTATGTTCATATTCGTATGGTGTTAGATTTCTTTCTTTCTGTCTAACGTTCTTGATATTTTGTTAAGAGGTAAACTTTTAACCTAAATGTAAATCTGGTTTGAATAAGGCTCAGTGGGTTATTGCTTTCACCTGTTTTACCCGTTTTAGGGAAATAACAAAAAGTGTGGCATTTAGACTGTTATAATAAAACAACCTAAACTGGAGCATGAAGCAAGCCGTAATTCTCTAAATAGGCTGTAAATAAACAATGAATGATTTTAATGAATAATAAAAAAATACATTACACAAGAATTGTAAGCCAGGAAAGACAGTAAAAAGTTTAATATGTTATAAATAGTTTTAATGTTTAATGTTATAATTTGTTTTTGTACCAAGCAGTTACGGGTGCCTCATCTTTATCTCTTCTCAAATTGCGTCTGGAATGAAATTCCTGGAGTCTTTGAACATGGTACACCGTGACTTAGCAACGCGAAATTGTTTGGTCGGCCATCATTACTGTATAAAGATCTCTGACTTTGGGATGAGTAGAAGTCTCTACAGTGCTGACTACTACAGGATCGAGGGAAAGGCTGTTCTGCCAATCCGCTGGATGGCATGGGAAAGCATTTTACTGGTAAGATCAGAAACCTTCAAAAGCGAGCTCACAATAGGATTATAAGTCTGGTTTAAGCGGCATTAGGAAGGTGGGCACATAACAAAAACATGACTTAGATGGATTCTCAACTTCTGGGTATATTGATAAACAACATTTCGGTCTAGATGCTAAAACCGTTTTCAAGCAAAGTGTTCCCCAGGCATATTGGTGAGTAGGTGGATGGCAGGAGCTTCCTGTACCCTGGTGCTCTGAGCATCCGGAAGCTGATTGGTTGTGGCATCTTGTTTTGAGTCTTGTCCTTGTCTCGTGGCGTCCTTGTCTCGTTGCGTCCTTGTCTGTTGCCAGTGTTGTTGGGGGTAAGTTCCTTTACCCTTTGGGCTGGTTTGCATCACATGAGTGAAATGCCCTTGAGCACGGTCAAGGGTTAACTCCAGCAAACACACAAAATGCTAAGATCACAATACGATTCTACATGTAAGTGTTTCCCAAGCCATGAGTCAAGATTTGGTATTTATTACCAACTTGTTATTTTTATTATCCAGCGATGTTTCGATATAGTACCAGGACAAGCATTGATTAATTGTTACGCTACAGATAGTGGCACGATTCGCAGGAATAGATAACAGCTAGCAGTGATAATATCTGTCACGAATATCACCGCTTGACAATGATATGCAAGATTGTATTACATGTATACTAATTAACTTCGGTATCGATGGAAACTTTATATTCTAGTTTTTTTCCATGCCTTGTTTACTTTTTAAAAGATAAAAATGGAATCATTTTAATGCTCTTAAACTCTGACTAGGACTAAGCTAAAGTTTTGTTATCTTTTATTTATCAGGGTAAATTTACAACGAAGAGTGATGTTTGGTCATTTGCTGTGACCTTGTGGGAAGTCTTGACCTTTGCCAAGGAGCAGCCTTATGACTCATTAACAGATGAGCAAGTGATTGAAAACGCAGGGCATTATTACCGCAATGACAACCAGCAGCTGTATCTTCCGCAGCCTCAGAACTGTCCCCGAGAAATATACGATTTGATGCGGGAGTGCTGGAATCGACAGGAACTTGAACGCCCAACCTTTAGAGAAATCCACATGTTCCTGCAACGGAAAAACATGGGTTACAATCCCAAGGATGAAAAACTGAGCCAAATAAAGGTTCCAGTTTGCTGAACGTTGGAAGCAAAGAGGTAGCAGTCTTTTGTAACTTCAACACAGCGTAAATGTACCAGTGTTCTCATCAAATCTTTCCAATAGGCTGACTGATAATTGAACAGCCAACATTTATTAACAACAGAAATGAGTTGTTCAGCGTTTCTGACAAGCACCAGAATGGAGCATCGTCTAGTACATTTATCTTTCAAAGAAAAGTGCCAATGTTGACAACAATCAAGGTACCAGTTCACTGTTACATTTATTAGCGTTAAGACAACTGATTTGGCTCTGTGGTGAGCTGATGAGCTTTGCTATTGGCTGATTTGAAATCTGTGATCTCATTGGACAACGTGTCTCTGAATTGATAAGCAGATTTCTCAAAATGGCTGAGTGATGAGCTTTGCTATTGGCTGATTTGAAATCTGTGATCTCATTGGACAACGTGTCTCTGAATTGATAAGCAGATTT
>JAVFBZ010195243.1:3864-14209 GCA_032466195.1 Katharina tunicata | reverse complement strand
CATATTTTTCTCTACGGTAAGCACTTATACATATAGATTTCAGAGAAACGCCATTAACTACAAGGCTAGACACCAGTGAAATCAATTGATAATAAATACACATAAAATGTTAACAGAAGAAAGCACTGTGTTTTACGACAGATATCACTCAAATTTAATTATGCTGTTTGAACTCCATCAAAACTTAAAGAAAATCTTCAGATCTTGATAGCTGATGAGACCTACAAATCAATACTATTTCTTTTATTATTTGGATTATAGCGTTATCATTATTCTTGATAATGGATCTGGTATCTTATGGAAGTGTTGTGTGAAAATAATAAAATAAATTATTATCCGTAGAGGCTTGACTTGCACGAGAGAAAAATAAATTTCTAAAACCTGCCAGCAAGTAATATTCGTCATAAATACATTCTCAGGTTAGATAATTGTCATGCATAAGTAATTTTATTAAACTTTGATTTGATTTAAGTGTAAAAATATATATTCATTTATGAGTGACTCCTAGGTATATACAATTGTGCAAGCTGATGTCCAGGAAAATGACCACAGCACTGAAATGTCTTGTGCACCATTGCGGTCATATTATATCCATACAGGAACGCGGGTTTTGGGGTGGAAGCCTCCTGTGCCCTGGTGCTCTCTGAGCTAAGGGACATATGATGCTGATTTGTTGTGGTGTCCTGGTTTCTTAAGGTTATGTAAATGTTTTGTCCTGTCTTGTGTGTTGCCGTCATATAAGTGAAATAACCTTGAGTATGGCGTAAAATCCCAATCAAACAAACCAAACAGGAACTGATATTTTCTGATCGAGGTATTTTTTTCCATTTCAGGTGGTTTGGATTGCTGTATTAGATTATGGGACACGAGGAAGGGAACTAACTCTACCAGCACGGGGTGAGTCTATATACATGTATAGTTATTTATTAACTTATATAGGGGCCGTGCCATAGCTCCGTGCATGAGCGTTGGACTACGAAACGCCCTTCATTGTACCCCGAATAGGTTAGATCCCCCCTGTAGACCTTTAGTACAGCTGTATATAAGGGAAGTTTTCCTGTGGCTGCGGAGTTCGCGGTGTGGGTTTAACAAGGTTTCCTACCGGTTTTCCACCGTACACCCGCAACGCATATTAGTAAGTCATCATATAGGTGAAATACTCCTGCGTACGACGTTAAACACCAATCAAACAAACAAACAAATTTATTAACTTATTATTAGGGTTAGATCACAGGAAAGTTTCCAAACAGACAATGAAAAATGTGGATGTTTATTTTTGCATTGCATTGCATTTCTTTCCTGTTTGCACCACTTGTCATATAAGTAAGAGCTGGTGGTGGTAAGTAGCCTCTTGTGGTGATCTTTAAACTAAGAGGCATCAGGAAGCTGATTTGTTGTGGGTATTTTTGCATCCTGTTTTAAAGAAACCCACAACATCGTTAGCTCAGAGAGCAGCCTAGACACAAGCTACGGAACTGTGCCATGCTAAAACATTGTAATTCCCGCATCCTATAGGGCAATGCGGAGCACAAATTTGACACTTACCGTTTTTTCAATACTTATTATACATTTTCTCCAATTCTTTGTGTAGTTTTTATCAAAATATTGTATTTAAAGTAACTTCCGAGTGTGAAAAAACTTGTCATGCGGCAGTAATTTCAAAACAAAAGTCGAGTGATTGAGGGAGATTTTCGAATTTGGCCGCCATCTTGCTACCCTCATTGACAAATAAAATGAACTTTTACATGTTACTAAGCGCATTTTTGATACATAAAATATCTCGGAAAGTTCAATTTACCAAACAGAATTGAAAATCACTTAATTGGACAAGTTAAAACCTATAATTGCCAAAACAAAAAATTACACATTTTTGTTCAGCACTGTTCTGTATCGTTATATATGGATTACGTAGTAGACTAATAACAATACAGATCTTTGCATCTACCTAGGCACAAGAGGCTATTGAAGAACCACTCACTGCATTTTAATAGGGCCTTTCTCCGTTTCCACTAACAATGGTCAAATTAAAAACTCTCCATTGAAATAAAAGTATGCTATTTAATAAAAAGATATTTTTCTATAATTCTTAGCGTAAGTTTATCTTTATGGCGCTTATATTTTATTTGAAATAAAAGTATGTTATTTAATAAAAAGTTATTTTCCTATGATTCCTAGGGTAAGTTTATCTATATGGCGCTTATATTTTATTTTTGTTTATTTTATTTAAAATAAAAGTATTTTATTCAATAAAAAGTTATTTTTATGATTCCTAGGGTAAATTTATGTTTATGGCGCTTATATTTAATTTTTGTTTATTTTCCAGGACAGAAGGTCATACATCCTCTGAGCTACTGGGAGCTTACCCAACAAAATCAGCCACAGTTAACTTCCTCCGTTATGCTTCCTACAATCTACTACAGGCTGCCGGGCCAATCTGAAACCGAATGCAGGTCAATCTGGAACCAAAGTCAGGCCCAATCGAGAGCCAAGTGCAGGACTTTATGTGGAGCTTATCGTATGTTCAATAAAGAATAAAGTGCCGGCCCAATCTGAAACCAGTTGCTGGCCCAACCTGGATTTAAGTAAATGCTCAATTGTTAGAGTAATCTGTAAACAATTGGTTGCCCAATCTGAAACCAAATATTTGCCCAGTTTGGAACCAATTGCTGAAAGACTAGAACCAAATGCAGGGCTGGCGTTAAACTTGAGGAACATTAGCTTAAGCCAACAGAGATGACACCTGAATTGACGTCCCATAATTTTATTATGTTAGAGCTTACTGTAGAATACACCGCAGTCATATAAGTGAAATACCATTGAGTACAGTGTTAAACACCAATCAATCAATAGAAATGATGTGGCTTGCATTTTGGGGAAAATAAAAAAATTATGTCATATTAGGGATATTATTTTTCTTAAGGAAATTTACCAATATTGCGAGAGACTTTGGCTTTTCCTTTGAATGAGTCATTGCTTTTTTGACCTAAACCAGTAGTCATATTGTTGGAATAAGACAAAGACCGACTTAGTATGGATAACAACTTCTGATATATTTCATACAATGTTTCTATCTCATTCCAGAGATCGTTTTCAAATATAAATGTAACAGCAACAAACATATATTTATATAGCAATTGAGTAGAGGTGTCAAAACTATGTGTATCTGGAATGAGATAGAAACGTTGTGTGAAATATGTCAGAAGTTGTTATCCATACTAAGTCGGTCTTTGCTGTATGACATTCCCAACATCTAAATGCCACTTAAAGAAGCCATATTGTTGGAAGTTATTGTAAATGTGTTGGCTGTGGCATCAAGGGTTGTTTCCTTTACCCATTAGGCTGACATGCCATAGTATGAGTGGAACGACCTAACGTATGATGTAATAGCTCCGATCCAAAAAAGTACCTGGCATTGGTTGGGTTCGCAGTCACCTGTGCAGATAGTATTAGCCAGAAATCAAAAAGAGGGTGTCTCAAATCACTATTTTCACAGAAACAGGGTCTCATTGGATATTTTCTCTATCTTTCCCATGTTAAATTTGATTGAAGAAGGGTGTCTAAAATGGCTTTTGGGTGTCTCAAAGACACAGAGGCACCCCTCGGGCTAACACTATGCCTGTGCACCACAAAGATACAAGTGAAGTTATATCCACTGCTGCTTATAATTCACAGTAAACAAAGTCTCGCTTTTTGTTTTCCTGTTATCTGGTTAAGTACATTTGCTGTACCATCTTCTCTGGCACCAGTGATTTATAAGTGAAGTAGT
Source organism: Katharina tunicata (assembly GCA_032466195.1). Taxonomy (NCBI): domain Eukaryota; kingdom Metazoa; phylum Mollusca; class Polyplacophora; order Chitonida; family Mopaliidae; genus Katharina; species Katharina tunicata. Next base: position 10,443 of record JAVFBZ010195243.1, on the reverse strand, counting down.
CTTCATTACGGCCGTAAACACCAAACTGATAAAACAAGTTCGCAGTGTTGAAAAAGGATATTGAAATTATAATTTATAAATATATCAAAATATGGGTTAAAAATGAAATTTCAGTGTATCATAAAATCATCTTTTTATAAAATTAAATATCATTCATTGTAATTTATTTAATCATTTTTGAATCTCACTATTTTGTATAGATATTTTGTACAATAAATGAACTATTGTATACACAAGTGACGTTTCTGTTACTGATCAGTCCCTTCAGTATGGAAAGTGCTGGGAGGGCCTTGTGCAGGAGCTTAGTATGCCCTTGGGTTATGAGCCAAATGGCATCAGGAAGTGAATTTGTTGTCCTATGTATATGTGCAATGTTGTCTTATTTGCCAGTGTCGTTGAGGTTTGTTTACTATAACACAACTATAATAATAACCTGTTAGCGATAACACAACTGCTATCCTGATATTATGACGCTGTAGGAGAAATCATGACGTTGTAGGAGAAATCATGACGTTGAAGGAGAAATCATGATGTTATAGGAGAGATCATGACATTGTAGGGGAGATCATTACGTAGGAGAAACCATGACGTTGTAGGAGAAACCATGACGTTGTAGGAGATATCATGACGTTGTAGGAGAGATCATGGCGTTTTATGAGAAATCATGACGTTGTAGGAGAGATCATGACGTCGTATGAGAATTCGGAATTCTCCAAAAGATGAACGATAGACCAAGTAACAATCGTGCCAAGTTTCATGCCGTTCTGAGTGAAATTGACAGTTGTCGTGACCACACAATGCCTTCAACACTGGGTGTTATAGTAACTGAGTGTGCGTAAATTTGCGAAAGCTTTGTGAAACCGGCCCCAGGGCTGGGATGTTCAAAAGTTAAACCAGGCTTAAATGAACAGCGTAACTAGGAAACTATAGGCCTATTGTGACGCGACTTCCTAAAACAATGGTTTGAAGTTAATACACTTTTGAACAACCGGCCTCTGGGTTGTTCAAAAGTTAAACCAGGCTTAAATGAACAGCGGAACAAAGAAACTACCTCATCAAACAATGGTTTGAAGTTAATACACTTTTGAACAATCGGCACCTTGGGACACTTCCACAAAATGTCGTACTGCAAAAAAAATATCGTACGATAAAATTACGTCACGTTAAAATATAGGCGTTAAAATATCGTACGATGTTTTATTCAGTACAAAAACATGACTAATATGGATTTTTGAACTTCTGGGTATATTGATAAGCGACGCTCGGCCTATATACTGAGAACGTTTTCAAGCAATGACGAAACGTCGCTTATCAATATACCCAGAAGTTGAAAATCCATATTAGTCCGGATGTGTTTGTTATGTACCCAGCTTCTAAATGCCGCTTAAACAAGAATGTTTTATTGTCGTACCGCATTATGTGAAAGTTACCCCAGTACCGTTAATAGTCTATACTACGTAATCCATATATAAAACAGTGAACAAGATGAGCTTAACAACAAAAACGTCACGGGAACAGAGGACAGAAGTCATAATTGCCGTATACCAGCTACACTGGTGTACAATTTCCCCTGTCTGTCACGCGATATATATGGTTTAAACTCTTGTAATAGACGTGGTAGATTACTTATCACTCACTGCATGACTCACCGACAGCGTGTTAGAAGCTGAATACACATTTATAACACGGAATTGATTTCAAAGCTCCCCTCGCCAACGTAATAATGTAAGTACCATGCAGCAAGTTAGGCTTCCTTGATCACTGGGGCCGCATCGTGAAAAGTTGGTTGAGCGTTGAACTGCCGAGTCGCCTTCAATGTACCCGGTAGACCCAAATCCCCTGCCACACTATTATAGGTATATGTAAGAGCAGTTTTTCGGCGGCTGCGGAAATCGCGGGGTGATTTTTACGAGGTTTAATCCCGGATTTCCACCATACACCAGCCACACAAAGTCTATATTATATATACAAATATACAAATACAAGTTGTTGTATATTATAAAGTATAGTCCCCTTCAGGCGACGTAAAACACTAATCAAATAAATATTCAGTCATTTTCATTTTATTTATTATTTGTTGTTGTTGTCAAGAGTAATCACATTAGCAGGGGGATATCGTCTAATTAAAACCATATATTTTTTTTACAAATGTAGATAAAGAACGTGTTGCTTGCCTCAAACCGGAATTCGGACACGGGTCTCTGGCTAGCATATATATTCACAATGCATGGCTCTCTGATAATTTATCTAGAACATGAGACGATATATAGATTTGAGTAAGTCGATATCACTGTGCCAGTGTGATTATTCTTGACAAAAATATATATTCACAATGGTTAACAATTCGAATTTAGGCCTAAATACGCGAATTAGGATATTTTTCTTAATTATTGGACGATAGTATAGGCTGTATGTCGGCTATAATCAAGGGTAGAGCAAACCTGAAACGTTGGCATTTTGAAATAATGTTTAAATAATGAGGGAGCAGATACCAGGGATTTATCTAATCATTTAGAAGCAGCCAATCATTTAGCGGGAAGCTGTGCAGAACTTTAGCAGAAGGATGTAGTTTCTTTGATTTTGATGGCTGCGTTCTATTTAAGCGAATTGGGGCTGCGCGTTAGCTTATTCCACTACCAGGATGCGGAGAGTTCATTAAGTGAGTACAAGTATCTTGTTTGAATGGCATTTAGAAGCTGGGTAAATTACAAAGACATGATGACGACTGAGATGGATTTTTCAACTTCCAGAAGTTGAAAATCCATCTCAGTTGTCATGTCTTTGAGTATAAGTACTATGTGACAAAAGGGGATATGAAGGTTTACGCCATGTTCTCTTGTTGGGTACATTTTTCTATCATATGATATGGTAAAGTAATTACGGCAATGAACTGGAAGATTGGTGGGGTGATGGATACACTTATGAGAGAATAAGACTGATGAAAATGTATTGATTTGGAAAATAATAAACAAAATTAAAGGGAAAAAATATTGGTGCGCTATGTTTAATTTCTTTGGATACTGTAATGATTATGACGGGACGGTTCTGAAGAATAAATATGGCTTTAAATCAGATTTGTAGGTGTTTCCCCTAAATGTGTTAGCATATTATAAGTAAGCATGGAAATATTTCTTGTGTTTTTAATAAGCTCTCTCTGGGTTGTCCATGATTATGATAGTTTGTCGTTTATTATTATGCCAATGAATTTAAAACTACTTACCCTTTAACTAAATAAATGGTCACTGCAGTATATAAACAAATGGTCAACAAGAAGATATTACACAGGATAGGTTAACTTTGTTAAAATTCGGATTTATCCGAAAATTTCGTAGACTGTTTTAGAAAAAGTTTTACTAGGGCTCTTAGTTTAGATTTTGTAGATGGCAGTGTGGATAGTATTGTATTTAACCTAAAAAGTCTACCAAATTTGACTTGCTCAAGCAAAGTACTATAGATGCAAAGTTCTGTATCGTTATTAGTCTACTACGTAATCCATATATTGGTGGAAAGAACGGTAGGTCACAAATCTCACCATGATTCAGTTATATTATAAACAATAACGTTTATTATGGTTTAAAATAATTTTAAACAAACATCTATTTGAACTAAGTTTGTTTCATTTGTAAAATTAATTTGGAATAAAACAATAAACATACTCGTGAGCAGTTTTCGCATTCTTAAGTCACTGTGATTAGTAAAATTACGAACAATAAATAACTGTTAATCCAGTTGAAGGGGCGGACATATTTTTAAAGTTGACGGCACCAGGGCACTGTAAGCACCCGCCAACAACCGGCTATACATTAGACCAACGACAGCAGATTCAGACAACCTGCGCCCAGCGGCTGACATACATATTTCTGTAGGTCACTGTGTCTGAGTACAATTAATTCAAAAATTGTAATATGTTGGAAAACGAGCAGATGGACCAGCTGTGTATACATTTTATGGTGACATAGCTCTTAGGGTCGGCAGATTTATTCCCGATATAAAATATAAAGAAAGATATTGTACAAACTATTTACGTTGTAGACCATTAGTGTTGCCTGTTGGGCAAATTTGTTGTGTTTAAAGCCATTGTCGGTTCGCTAGTGTGGTACACATTCCTATGGTTATGTTATAATTGTCAGACCACTAACTATAGCTACTAGTGTTCACTAACTGCACGCATTGGCTCACTGAACAGCAATCCTCGGGCCATACGGCTGGAGTTATAACCCGGCACAGCGACAATTTGTGACATTTATATGCCCAGTGATTAGACGCACTAAATACATTGGAGTTTTGATATGACGTAGTGTGCTTATCACCAGCGACAAGACACTCAGTATGTGCTAGGCTACGTACGTTTATGAGAAGTTATATATACTTTATCTAATCTCTGGCAACTGGAAGACATCTATAGCTGGCAAGAAACGAGGACTTCAACACCAAGGTATGTACACGAACATCTACGGAGGGCAGTTGGGGTAACATTTACACGGACGACTCCCCTCCCACATATGGAATGGGAAATAAGAAATATGTCAGCTGGCAATTATCCAATCAGAAGAAATTCTGGTCTTTTGTTGAGTTGGATATAGTATTTTATGTTCAAGTTGTTTCTTGTAAGCAAAGTATGCAATTTCGCGCATTCAGTGATAAAGGTTTTATTATATATATGGATTACAGAGTATAGGCTAATAACGATACAGCACTCTGCATCTAGGATTTTATATAATACTGCATGCGTCGCCCGTATACACTACTATATTACACTTGTATACATTTTTTGTTTATAAACATAGTTTATTGTTATTTGCTACACATTAAGCTAATTAGGCTAATCTTGTGAATTCATATATAGTTTTATTGTTTGTATACATATTTATTTTTTCAAAGTCAATTGCCAATATATTGGTAAAGGTTTAGGTGATATTTACTGAACATGTTATGTATTCCTTGTTTGTCGTGCTAGTCATGCATTATGTAAGCGTAACTTATGTAATAGGTGCACGATGTTTATACGCCATAAACTTGTTGTTGTATCGTGGGAGCTATAAATTGTCAACATCTCTCACGAATTATATAAGGATAACGTAGTAGGCTATAATAACGAAAGTCTATATAGAACTCTACATCTAATCACGAATGTGTCAATAATGTACTTCAAACCGTCCTGTTCCTGTAAGATAATTGAATAATACAGCGTGAAAACAAAAAGTGAAAAAATTATGTTTTATTATAAAACTATATTTACTATAATATAGTGGTGACATTTGTTTTGCTATTCTGTGTATATGGATAGGATAGATTGTAGACTTATAGGACATGTAAGTCACGTCATGTGATTAGAGAGATTTCACGAGATTCTTTCCAGTTCCGGGTACATGCTACTTCTTTATTGAGATATAACGTAACGCGGAAGTAAAAACAGGTGACAATCGTCCCGTTCGGTCCTATAACTGAACCAAAAGCGAAATAAAAACCATCATGAAAGGCCACTTATCAAACCAGAGCGTCACAGTTTTTAGGATGTACCCGGATGTTAAATAGAAATGAATGAGACTTACAGACCCTATTACCACACAGATCTCTTCATCTGACGAGTTATATGAATTCTCGTGAGTAAAAGATCTCATCAAAGACATATTGCTACCAGTGCTCGAAGGTTAGCCCTCTCGCGTTGGTTCGTCGGGTCGTATATGTTTAGAGCCATAAGCATAACATCCATGCTATCATACTTTGCTCTGGAGAAACATTATCTTCCTAAATTGATCAGTACACCGCCGTATTGAATAACGCGGCTTAAGAACGGCGTTACAAATCAATCAATCGCAGGAAGTTTAAGTTATTCTAACCCCACTACAGCAATACGATTTTAAGAAATATGATTTAGTCATATTAGTATATTATAAGATATAAGTAATATGTGCCACCTACTATAACATCGCCCGAGCGCCCTTATCATATTTCTTAAAATTTAGCATACTGACCCCGGGTTGTCCGTGTAGGCATATACTTCGGACATCACGATCGATTTAGTTTCGATCCCTTTTTCCAGACTCTACAATGATTAGTTTGACTTTAATACATTTGATCACATATTCCACATTTTAGTCCTCTGAAGGCTGAAACATATATATTGGTGTCACATGGTGTGGGTATAGCCTCTTGTGCGATTGTCCGTCCGTCCGTCTGTCTGTCCGTAGTGCCAAAACGTTTCCTGGAATTGGTAAAGTAGGCTACGTTGGAAATGAAATAAGGTCGGCCCCCTATGTGGCCTTCTGATGACAACTTGAAGATCATCTTTGTGAAGGTTCTATATAATCCTTCATTAATGTCCCTTGTCTCCAAGGTTCTAGCGGGTGGTTGGACAGAAAACTCCTTTGCCGTACGTGGTGTTCTCTGAGCTAAGGAGCATCGGGAAGCCGATTTGTTCTGATGTCTTCTATGTTGCCAGAGTAGTTTTTGGTGGTTTCCTTCGCCGATTCGTCTGGCACACCGTGAAATAACCTTAAGTAAGTAGCACGTTTATATTGTAGGGGATTTCCTTGTCCCTTCGACGTCCGTCCACAAATTACCTTTTAGGTACTAGCC
>JAVFBZ010195232.1:0-14209 GCA_032466195.1 Katharina tunicata | reverse complement strand
ACTTCAAAGTTGGTTAAAATCAAGGCAATCAGAATTTGTTGTAAAATCCTAATTTTGAGTGCTTATGTTACTTTAAGTATCATATAATGTAGAAAAATACACCCCACTGACTTAACACCTTGTCAACCAGTTCACTATTTACGACTTGAAGAAGTTCATGGAAAACTAATTTATTTAATATTTGTAATAAGAATTTCAAAACAGTTTTTGTACCAGCATAAAGTTTTAAAACTTTTAATCTAGGAAATAAAAAAAAATTGCTTGATTTTGACCAATGAAGGTCAGCAAGACTTTAAAGTATATTATCACATCATTGGTCTTACCCTCTTTAAGAAACAGGGATAAACATTTACTTTCATGATTGCAGGATTAACCAGTGTCTGTAATTTAACAATTTAAAATTCAAACTTCAGACAGTCAATGAATTATTCAAACTGAAATTGAAAGTTCTAGCATGTTAACTAAGAGTTCAAAATAACGGAAAAGTTAATTCCTGAAATAGAAACAATAAAACACAAAATAAATTTTAGATAATCGAAAAGTGAATTATTGTGATAATTGTTATGTAACTAGCTAGTAATGATAGTCCTGAAATTTCAGGTTTGAAAATTTCCCAACCCAAGAGATATTGTGAAAACCTCTTGCATGCCAATACTGCGGCTAAACATGCCTTCTCAACTTTTGCGTACCTTTGTTCTGATTGTGTCAGCGTTCAAGAATAAAAAAGATACTGGTGTGAGTTCACCATCACACTCTTGGAATAAAACCGCACCGATACTAACGCCAACACTCGCACTTTGGGTCATAAAAACCAAGCGTTGGCGTCGATGTATGGCGCCATACATTCTTTTTAACATATGTTGAATTGTTTTCTACATATGTGAAACAGATTTGTATATATTTAAATAAATATCTAATTCAACATATGTAGAATTCTTTTTAACATATGTGGAATTTTTTTTCACATATGTGAAAAAGATTTTTACATATGTGGAAAAGTTATTGTATATATGTTAAATAAAGTCATTTATTTGACATATGTACAATTCTTTTTCACATATGTGGAAAAGAATTCAACATATGTTAAAAAGAATTGTACATATGTCAAATAATCAGAGAAGTGATAAAACGGCTTGCCATATCGATGTCAACATATCTTTGACTCGGACGAAAGCAGTGGCTTGTTCACAGTCCCGCAGACAATCAGCTTTGAACAGGTCATCCATAACCGTGGACAAATCTAGTAGATAATTCAGCATACCAATCGTAACTAAAACTCCGTAATGTTTGTCGACGGTTTAAAATCTCGAATAGCTCGTACCTTTCGGGGTTCGGGCCATATCCACTAATTGTATAACCATAATACAGGATTTCAGTTCGATGAAATTCACACCAGCAGCTTTTAATCTTGACAGCACTTTATTTAGACGACTGTTATGACCCTCAATAGCATTGTCATATAGCAACATGTCATCCATACAGGCTACAGTTCCTTCTTGGCCATGTACAATATCAGTTATACGTTTTTGGAATATTTCTGGGGCTGACGTTATCCTAAACACGACGGATACAATATCGCCCCATCGGTATAATGAACGTAGTGAGTTTAGAGCTCTTTGGATCAAGAGGTATCTGGTAGAAACCACACTCGGCATCAACGGAAAGTATTGAGAATTGGCTAATGTTGGAGCGACATCGTCAAGGGTCGGAATGTTGTATCTTTCACGTTTTGCAGCTTCATTTATCTTTTTCAAATCGACATAAATTGGAAAATTTGGTTTCAAAACAGGAACCATGGGCGCACACCAATCTGTAAGTTCTGTAATACGCTCAATGATACTGTTTGACTCCATTCGCTTTAATTCTGCTTCAACCTTTTGTCGTCAGTTTGTAAATCAATAGTTACTGACTCACAGTGCAATAAACCTCCTTTTTCAAACACCAAATACAGTGTATATGCGTTTCACAAGTTCCACGCCGTGTACTACCGATCCCCCTAAGATATTGTTCACATGACGCCCTTCAATAACATACAGTAAATTAGCTACAGAACTGTGCAATACTAAATCATTATAATATTCTCATCATACAGGACGATGCGGACACATAACTTGCCATCCCTGTCCTTTTTCAATGATTATTGTTCATTTTCTTCGATTCTTTGTGTAGTTGTTATATAACAAAAAAAAATACATGTGAAGTAACTATGAGTGTAACTATGAGTGTAACTATGAACTCCGCAGCAATAATTTCAAAATAAAATTTCTGTTACTGAGGGAAATTTTCGAATTTGGCCGCCATCTTGCTACTCTCGTTGACAAATAAAATTATTTTTTAATTGTTATCAAAGTGCGTTGTGGGCATTTTTTGACACATAAAAAATCTCAGAGATTTCATTTCTTCCAAACAGAATAAGAAATCCCTTAGTTGGAAGAGTTAAAATCGATCAGAGCAAAAACTTAAAATTACACAGTTTTGTTCAGTATAAACAATTCTGTATCGTTTATAAGGATAATGTATAGTAGATTTATAACGATACAGATCTCTGCATCTAACAGTAAATGAGTATTTCTGTTACTTGTAAACTGTGGGTGCTACGAAAGTACCAAGACAATTAATGTCACCACCAGGACTTTTCAGTTAAGCATTTATGTGTTTTAGTTCAGGACGATTGTGGAGTGACATTTGGGTAAGACACGTCATAACTGTACCATCAGCACCCGTAATTTCAGTTTTATTGGCACATAATTTACAGTCAGAGATACAATCTGTCACATTTACTTTATCGTTACAGTCAATAGGTCTGAGGAAATGTGAGTGTGCCTTGATGTTCACATTCATCACTAACAATTTCATGAACTGCTTTATTGGAGGATTTACAGCAGGCTTGGAAGTGATTCAGTATATTTGTTGCGAGTGTTATGATAAGTGTTAGTTATCTTTATACTACATAACGTTTGTTATGGTGTTACATCAACCAGCAACTGTATTACTCGCCACAACATGTAAAAACGTGTACGAAACCTTGTCATGTGCTCAAGTAAAATGTCGGTTCAGTCCAGTAGGCCTAAAGTTCTATCATCTTTAACACGGATTTCGGACTTAAAACCCGCAAGTGTCAAACTTAAAATTACACATTTTTTTTACATAGTAGACTAATAACGGTACAGAACTCTGCATCTAAAGGCCGCCATGAGGTACCTAGCGAAACGCTCGGGCTACCCACTGCAGGGGTTATCGAAATCACAGCCCACCTGAGGCGGAAATTTCGTCATTGTTGTTTTTCGTCGTTCACTTCTGACACCATGTCATGAATGCTTTTAACGATGTTAAACTGGATTTGTTCTGGAATATTGGTGGGGAATGTACTAGTTGTTACATTTTGCGTTAGACATGTTGACGAGGTCTGCACAGAAATACATAGACTCACATATGAGTATATGACTATACTGTGGGTCTGTATAACTCTGTATAGACATAGGTCGAATTAAAAGGCCTAAACTGTTTTATTATTTCAAGATCATAAAATTACCAAACCCTATAGCAACTGATATCCAAGTCAAAGAGACAAATATTGAAATATCCCTGGGGTTTTTGCCCAGCTGATATCAAATCAGATGACATCTTTGACAAGGCTTAAATCAGAGAAGAAAATCAAATCAAGGCGGGCTGTTTCCTTAAATAGAGTAAAACACAGTTTTAAACTTGGTAAAAACTGTATTGTCCATTTTTTAAAAAGTTATCACTGATAAACCAAAGTATGAACTTTGGCCAGACATTGTCAGTGGAATGTCAATCCCAGTGAATCCCATTGTCCACGGTATAGTGCACAATGTGATCCTTATCCCGGAAGTAGGCGAAACGTGATTCACACATATTTGATTGTATGCGAAATGAAACTAAACCGTTCAGCTTATTCAAAACGTCTCCCTGGGTCAAATCCGCGCTTTGCCGTACTTCCATTATTCACACAAAATTATTGTTTTCCTATCTCCAGGCAATATCTAAATACTTGAACTAATGTAAATATCATATATCTATAGCTACTCCAAATATCGTTTGCGCCAACATACATGCATGCTTTTACATCAAGTTATTTCAGACAGATATAACCGATCATACTCTCAATCTATCCACAATTACTGTTGTCTTCAACCGAAGTATAACACTGTGGTGTCATGGCCCCGCGGGAACAGATACGATATCACTATCAACATGACAGGAAGTTGTCAACTTCTGTGTTGCTACTTTCTGATATGTGTCATAAAAATATTTTAAAGGTTTGGACCAGATACGGAGCTAATTTTGTAATTAACTCGCCATCTCTTAAAGACGTCTTGGTTAATAACGTTTAACCGTTGAACAGTAGGCATATAATTATAAAGGCAATGTCTATTCGTCTTAATATTACCTTAATCTTTATAATTTGTCTACCTCATATCACCAAACTGTTCGCAAATTAATAGAAGAAACAAGATATATAAGGATTTATAAAATATGCTTTGTTACTTTACTTTCCATTTGTATAAATTATATATCTCAGTTCATGTTGCATTTTAGCAGGATGAAAAGAGGCGAAATTACACAAAGTCAGTCACACCTCGGATTTGTGTGGGTAAAAGCAATTTGTTGATTGGCAGGTTTGTTGGTAGGTATGTAGATCTATCTGCGGAGTCCTCTTAATGAGCATCCGTCATTGTCCGGCACACAAGGACCCTCTTCACCCGCCTGGAACCTCATACCCGCTCCACAGCGGTGCAGCCAATCATCATGGACGGCCACCAGGGGACATTTGTACATTAGTTGACAGTTATCAGGGTCCCCAACATATAAATCAGTAACATCATCACCCGTCTGGTCGTTCAATGGTCTGCATAATTCTTCACGTTTAGCTGAAAGAAAATGGATATAAAGAATTGGATTAGTGTAAGGTTCCAATCTTAATGTTGTGTTAATAACAAGACTATATATATTTTTGTATAAATGTAGAGAAATAAAATTGTTGTTTGCTCCACTCGGGTCTCTGGCTAGCAGGGCCAGCGCTCTAACCGACTGAGCTGCATAAACTTATGGCAGAAAAGTTTCATAATTATGTAGATCTACTCGGTGAACGCTTTGGAGGTTGTCACTCCTTCACAGTGTTTCTATTAACCTTGGCCTATATATTTAACACATATCAAATGTTCAATCAAGAAAGTAATCCGTTGGATGTTAACGTTAATTGTGAAAGTCTTTTAACGGATAGTTTCATGTCAATCGACAGTTTGTCTAAGAAAGCACCAAAGGTTTCCTTGAACGGAACGAGCATTTGTGTTACAGTATGCTATACCTGTTAAGCAGAGAAAAATTACGAGTAACAATATTCGGTAAAACAAACGGAATATTTAGTTACTTTAACATAAAAAATATTCCGTTAATTCCAAACATTCTTTAACTTAACTGAAAATTCCGTTCATTTTCCCGGAAACGGAAGTTTTTCGTTGTCACAAACGGATTTTTGTTTAGCGTTGAGGATGTTTCTATGAAAAAAGTGTTCACCGTCGCCTTACGATACCATGCTTTAGAGTAATAAAATATAGCTCAGAATTAATAAGGACTCTAATATATTTTAGAAAACTTCCACTGATGATAACAGATTTAAAAAAAAACTGTATACTAGTCTAAACCAACAATAAAAACTTATTTCGAGTTTTTAGCTGATCTGTGGACTTTCCGGCTTTTGGTATGTAAGTATAGCTTACCTTGTAAATTGTCGAAGTTTAAATAAGGATCGTTTTCCTCCTCTTCGCAGTTGAAAGAACCAAAGACGTACGTGTATGAGTCAGGCACACTGCATACTCCTGTGTGGACGGACATGTACGTGGTATCGGGACAAGGCTTTCGGTAGGGAAGAATCTGGTTTCCAACACAGAAATAGCCTTGTTGACAATCACCTCGTTTCCTCAGATGGTTTCCACGTCTTACCCATTCGCTGCCGGGTGTATCAGCAGAACATGTTATTACAGGATTGTAAAGTGGCGCAGCTCCTTGTTGACAAGATCCTAGTTCAACATAAGCGATGACCAAAAGGCTGGCGGCCAGTAGAATCTTCATCCCAAATGATTTGTTAGAACAACGATGTTAGAGTGAATGGTACGTAGATTGCACAAAAGGACACCGACTGCATTTATATAGACACATGCCACAGGACCCGCCTTCGTTGTTAGCCAACCGCCAATCGCTCATTAAGCTCATACTACAAAACCAGCACACCGTGAATTAGTTCGCATACCGTTACGTGAATGTCAAAACATCAATCTACCACTTCACTGACTTTTTTTTACCAAAGAGCTACAGAATAGTAAGTAATACCTTCCTGCCACAAGCTCTAAATGTCAGATAAACACTTCTTAGCCGTCTTCAGTACAATGTGTTTACTGTAACTGTTAATATCTGACAACGTCTTTAAGAAATATTTCTCACAAATATTATGTCATAATTAAGAATTATCTAAAACGTGTTAGAGTAAATAGTGTAGTATTTATTGTCTGGGTTGGATATGGAGCGAAAATGGCGCACTTCATAGAGACCGGATCCAGAGCTCATTGGTATTTACTTGACATTTAATACCCCTTTAGTCTATTTACTCAGTCAGACAACTCAAAGAATCTCGCCCTTAGTCAAATAGATATAGCATACCGTAAACCACTCCAGCTATACTTTAAGCATCTAATACCCTTTAACACTGCCGAATTTTAATTCACCCAGACCCCCATCCCATTGGTATACAAACGGATTTACATATTTAACATTCTACTGTTATAGCTCGAGGGGAGTCAGTTACTTTGCTCACGGACCTGAATGTACATTGCCATCATTTCTGATGACCACGATAATTGGAACTATAAAGAACTAATTGGAAGATAATCGGATTCTTTTCCACAGTCAAACAACAAATTCCTGGCCGGTTAATCCCAACAAACTAACTAATCACGACTAACAAATACAGTGTCAGCTGTGTGCACAGATTACATGTAGTCCACCCTCAACACCTAAATAAATTAAGGCGCCAAGTGTAGTCAGATAATGGTCAAGGATGGTATACAATTTGTATAACTGATTGTCAACGGATTAGTTTTATGGTAGGTTCAGCGTCTTCCCGACGCAATGTTGCCATTTAACAGGCGAAACAAGTTAACCCGTAGGAAAAACTCCCGGTCCATAGCCCATTGTCATATAAAAGTAATTAAGAATAATGACACTTTTGGAATCTGCTTTGTAACCAAAGTTACACTGGGTTAACCACCATGCATGACTTGTATGACTTATATGACATGGGTGCTGTATACCATGGTTGCCTAGGTATATATATATAGCTTCACGAAGGGCACTTACATTTTCCTGATCTTACTTGTATATTTATGGACTGTCAATAAGTTATAGCCGACAGTTTCACCATGTATGGACATTCACGCGCTTCAGCGCCCTTTGGGCAATGGGATTTTGCTTAAAACAAAAACAAAGACCATGTGTGCGTGCCTAATATAAATTTATATTCGTTCCATAAATTTTTGTTCTTGAAATACATCAAACATTTGGATTTGGGGTTTGATTGGAAGGGTTTCTGTAAATCAAAATCAACACTTACATTAACTTCAAGAGAAAATAGTTCCTGTACGTCCTTGCTCACGGTATGAGTTTTGAATTAAGATCTTGTTGTGTATATCTACATTTTAAACAGATATGTTATGACCGTTTAAATTTTGTGCTAGCTTGACAGCTGTCTTAAACAGAACAATTTATCTTCCGCTCTTGATAACAGACTTCTGATAACAACACACACAATATTTGATTGCAGATTCAGTAGCAATATTTTTAAGTTAGTCATTTACGTACACAAAAATGGGATCTTCTGCGTTATTATACAGAATCGCGCGAGTTCTAGACTTCTAAAAAAGTGAATACTAGAGGTTTTCCGTTAGAATTAACAGAAAACCCCGAGGATTTGTAGGTTAAATGAAAGTTTAAAAATAACAAAACACAAAAAAAAAAACCACTGAAAACTGCCAGAATTTATAATGGAGGATATGTCGATTTGCTATCAAATCTTAGCCTCACTTTGATGTGTAAAGGCGCTACTCTAAGTCAACTGGTTTAGCCCTCGCTCCATACAAGATTCAAAATGTAAACAGTGCTCTAAAGTTAGCACTGGGTTCGTTATTGCCTGGAGATTGGAGATCCGAACCCCCAAAACCAAATTGTGATTGGGGATTGGGGACAGGAATTCCCAATACGAGGCAATTTTTTTGTCATCGGGCATTTGAACCCCCCAATACAGGGCTGTGGTTGGGGATTGGGCATTCGAATCCTCAATACCAGGCTGCGATTTGGGATTCAAATCCCCAATACCAGACTATGAAATGAATTATCTGTTTATATAAATGCTGACTACATGGTACTATTTTCTGAATCTGATAACGGGCTACAGGAATCACTAGATTGACATTCACTCTATTGTGACTATACTGGAGGTTGGAAGTAAAAATTTACAATACTAAGTCCACCATATCTTTTTAAAATAAACGTATTACAGAAAATATTTATTGGTGTTATAAAGGAAATTTAGTTGAAATATAAACAAATTTACTTTCCTTTTTACTTTATCTATCTTTTCTATTGCGAAAAGAGGCAGAGTTCATTCTTGTTCCAAATCGCCTATCTCCTGTAACTTCCGCCCCTTCGATTAGACGCTTTTGTGTAATGAGTTACCATGTTTTAAGACAACTAGCTAGCGGCATATTTACCACTGCAGGCAATACTCTGATTGGAGATCCTATATTAAATCTTTTATGCTGATAGGAAATCGAACTATTAAGCATAACAAACTACAAAACGACTAATGAAACAAGATAGTCAAATCACGTGATGGAAGTGAACCGGCGCCATAGGTCGATTGATCAGGTCAAGGGCCAGCGGCCTCGCTATGGCTTTCACACCTATATTCAAAATGCCCAGCCTTAACATTCAAGGTCCGTCACCGACGTGAATAAATAAAACGTTTTATACAAATAAGGCAGAGATGCTACGCTTGAATTGTCCTGTTTTTCGTCCTATAAGTGTCATTTTGAGTGTGATGCATTGCCAGTGTCGATTAGGGCGGTTTCCTTCACCCATTCGGCTGGCACAACGTCATATGAGTGAAATATAAAGTACAGCCTAAACCTCAATCAAACAAACAAACAAATCTAACGTGTGTGAAGTTGGACCGCAGTTCACAGCTCTTTAATCAAAGGGGACCATGCAGTCATTATTTTTGTAGAAATATACCTAATATAATATGAGCAACAAGTTACAAGAGAACTGTTTTTTTAAACTGCATATTTACACATTTGGGGACACGGTACATCTTATGAAGCCATAATATGTAATGTTTATTCCTGGGAAACAAAATTGAAGGTGTGTTGCCTTAAACCCATCAACCATGAGCGAGATGCTTCTATACCTTTTCCTCATTATGCTAATCGTACCCGTGTTATATCCCCACTTCCCAATTGCAGTCTGTTATTGGAATTTCAGAAGTACGGTATTGTTGAAGAATTTCTTTAGTTGATGCCTCCGAAAATTGCATCGCCCTGAATGTAGTCTCGCCCCCGTAACGCACACACACCACGAATCTTCCCTATCATAGCCTGATATTGGGGATTCGAATGTCCGATCCCAATCACAGCCGGGTAGTAGGGACTCGAATCCCCAATCCCCTGTCACACTTTGAAATTGTGGATTAGAATCCCAAATTGCAGTCAGGTATATGGGATTCATATCCCCAATCCTTAATAACGAACCCAGTGCTAAGTCCAGCTTGCCAACTTTGGCTCATACAAGTTCATTCACCGCGATGGGGTCAGAGGCTGTGTCGATACATTGGAGGCAAAATGGAAAACTCTGTTTACACTGATTCCAAATGACGGACGATTTATTTTGGCTCGTATTATTCTAAAATAGGATCGTACCTTATTCCAGATTTAGAAGAAGACTCAACCGCAGGGAGAATGATTTTATTCTCTATCTTAGAATGGGCTCGTATAAGCCTTGTACCAATTGGACATTTTTGCAAGTGAAGTTTGTATGAAATGACTACAATTTATGAAATACAAACAACAACAGCCCAAACGTATTGTTCTTGTTAACAAATAAGTCGATCACAAATACATACAATGAATCAGGTTTTAGCTGTTCTTAGGAAATAAGTCAAATTTATTGAACCCAATATGCAATAAAGTTTATACAGGAGATATGAACGAAGTACTCTCTCACATTAAGGATAAAGCCAGGGATGGTGAGCTTCTAATATGGTTGTCTCAACTAAATCTTTAACACAAGACAAGCTTAAAATTACATATAAGTAACATACAATACAATCAAGCTCCTTACCCATATGTTACACAAGACTTCAGACGATACTAGGGACTGTATCCTAATCCTTCATGATCAGACATTCTATAATGCACATTTAATGGGCTTGAAACCAGATAATGAACCATAACCACAGGAAAACCCCTTCTAACACATTACAATATACATGTACACATGTATTTATATAATACCAAACTCAAATTAAATTTTATAAATAGCAAAACCATGTAGGCTTTCTGTAACTAATCATCTAGATTAAACATTAGTCCTCAATGAAAAAAAATCCATTAGTTTGTTGTTTGTTTGATTTGGGGATTTACACTGTACTTGAGGTAATTTCATTCATGTCACTGTATGCCAGCCAAACTAATGAAGGAAACAACCTTAAACAACACTGCCTTACCCTGGCAATACACAAGAGTCAGGCACTAAAGGATTGATTGATTGATTGGGTTTTTACGCCATACTCCAGACAATATTGAACATTTACAGGACATCACAACAAGTCAGCTGAGCTTTATGATGCCCATAAGCTCAGGTATCAACGGGGTAGCCCGATACAGGAAGCTACTGCCAAGTACCTGATTTTTTAAATGATGACTTCAATCTTTCGCTGACGCTTATCAACATGTACAATTGTACATGTATACCCACTGATTACATGTACATGGATGCAACAATTTGGGGAACTTGCTACTACTACTATGTAGAAGCAGACATTACAACTTTATTCCCTAAATAATGAAGCATTTCAACTATCAGAGAGATGTTGTTTCTCTCATCTGCACCTGACTATCACAGAGATAAACAACACTAGTGACTACAATTTTTGGAATGTAAATTTCAATCATATCAATCTTTACTGACAACTTAGCACATTATTTTCCAATTGAGAAACAATTGATGATTTTCAACAACTTCATTGTGTTCTTAACAATCAAACATACTATTTATTCAACAGTACTGTTTGTCAGGTGTGTTCTATTGTTAACATTACTGCCGTCTTGTTGAATACCTTGTAAAGCCAGAAGTGATCGAAGACCTTCAATTTCATTTTTTAGTTTATGATACTCTTCAGTGCACTTGGGGAGAGTCTCAAATTCACTCTTAGAGTAATTTTCTTTTCTTTTCTCTTCATCTTTTGCTTTTTGAGCAAGTTGTTTTTTCTTAGAGCCTGTTAAATAATACCCAGCGCTTTCAAACAGTTTCGACAATCGTTTTTCATAACCTTGTTTTGTAATCATTTCTTCGTATAATTCCCCCTCCAAATTATCCCAAGATCTCTGCAGTTCTTTATTTAAAGAAGGATAAACCAGCATAGAATGTGGATGACATACATAAGGTGTCCGGAACACAATTTCATAGTGACACATTTTTGGTTCAGACACATTTGTCAGCTGGTTCTTCTCACCACATGTGAACAAGACTCTAACTCTTCTGTAAGCAGAAGCCTCACATCTATCACCCTCTCTGTACAACATTGCCACAAACGTATTGTTTTTGATTTCCCATTCTTGATACACACCAAGAATGCCATGGTATGGATTCCAGCGTAGGGCTTTCTCTTTCTGGGTTGTATTAGCAAAGTGACAAAGTTCGTAGGAGTAATCTGTATCATCCATTGAAAAACACTTCCCCAATAATCTTTTCAAATGAGCTGGCCCAGAAAAATTTGCAGGTGCAACACGCATCGTGAGTTTCGGTTCAGCGCTGTCCCGTTGCTGTTGTCTGTTATCCCACATATTATTCCAGCCATAGCTTGAAGGCTCTTCTACTATTTTCATAGAAACCTGCTCCCCGGTAACAGATAGAAAGCAAAAAATGAAAACGATCGGTAACTCCATAGTATTGTTGTTGTTGTTGTTGAAGTCAACTAAGCCAGCAATGTATGCTTCACGAGTTAATTCCCTTGTAAATAATTTTGACCAATCACGAATTGGAGTTGTCTACCGTGTGTAGCCCTTTCCGTCGCTCTCCATCATGGTGGGTAGCAAGTTAAAGAAAATATAACTTAAATCTTTTGCCATCACGAGCATCCTGGTTGCTTAACCGCTACAAAACTATACTTAAAATAAAGAGTAAACACTGTATGATTTGATTTTGACTGCATGTACTTTATATAATGCTTTAAAGAAAGTCTCAAGGCTGTAATTCAGACATATATCGCACTTGCTCAGTTTGTCAGTTACAACAACAACAAGCATGAAGGAATGTCCTAAATCGTGAATATTAGGGCGTTGAATTATTATCATTGGGCATATTCACGATCTAATTGTAGAATTGGTCGGTCACCAAAAACTAGCGTTTAAACAGCTTAAGGTTACATTCGTAAGTTAGGTTTGGGTTTAGCCTGAAAGGCTTTATGCGGTTGGTTTGGTGGGAGCACAGACGGTTGTATCTAGTGAATAACCGCTGATAATCATTACACTAGGCTGGACTAGCCCTCTACTGTATGTATAAGAGGAGAAGATAGGAAAGACACTTTCGGCAAATTTCCGGACACTTTCCAGAAATCGATAAATAAAACAACTTGCACCAATGTTACTACGCACCTGGGGTGATTTAGGGCTCCTCTTTTTAAATCCGTTGTCATTTTGCTGAAATAATCATCGATTCTGAAGTTATCGCCAAAAGTTGGCTGTCGTTCGAAAACGCCAAGAAAATTGACACACTGCAATCACCTAACTGCCACTTTCGCCAATGCGCACGCGCATCGTCAAGACTTCCGACAGTTATTCTCCTTATTTGGGTGACGCGACCTTTGACAGCAGAAATTGCGCAATTTTCATAAAAGAAATATAGCGGAAGTCTTGGCGATGCGCGTATGACGGTTATATATTTTTTTTCTTTTTGTATATTTAATTTGGCAATTAACTCAACAAAACAACTGTAATTAATATAAGGAAATAAAATGATGTGATTTGAAGGGCCGCGTAATCCAAACCAGGGAAGCGGCCCTAAAACCACAATTTCAAACAAAAATCCAATTCGTCATGGCTGGAAATCTTAACACGGACTATTTGAAAACATGTTTCAGAGATGAACTGAGCACGCCTTAATCAGCTGATCTTCCTAAAGATACTTTGCAAGCACTTTGTGATCTTGTAGGCATTCTGTCTGAGTATGACACGGAAGGAGACCTTTCCACCCCAACGAAACTGCAGATGAATGAACTTATATAGGCCTACTCACCTTGTAGCTTCAATACTGGTGAATCTACCAACATGTTCAACAATTTTTGTAGTACACCGGAAATTAAATCTGAGGTATGTATTGATAAATTTAAATTAAACAATCGCGTGTATATTTTCTTTTGTACCATATAAAAAGTCGATTCAATTAACGGAAGTACAATTCATTAAATAATTAGCATTTCACCTTTCTTTTTAGATTGAACATTTGTCAAGCTCTGTTTCGGATGCCCGACCGCTTGATTTCTTCGCATTTGATCTAGAATCTACTGCGTTGGCCAGTCCTATGATTCCTGATGACCTTAGAGCAGCGTTGCATACAGACTGTTGTGAAAATGCTATTCCATTGAATCTGTTTAACAACTCCTATGTCGCACAGATATGTCAATCTTGTTGCGTGAAACAAATTTATTTAAGAGTCCATAGCAGCCACAAAAAGTTCGTGAACTGCAGGACTTTTATAAGTATCAGCACAGGCATTTGTACCAATTAGAGTAATTAACATCTGATTAACGGTTGATTACAAGTTGTTCTTTACCTATAATGAAAAGAAGGTAGGAAACATACTTCCCAAGAAGCAGCCTATAATCCAGAAATAAAGCCTTTGTTTGGCCTTTGGTTGGACG
>JAVFBZ010195221.1:0-14209 GCA_032466195.1 Katharina tunicata | reverse complement strand
CCGTGGCCAACTTGGTTGCTCCTTGACCTGCCGAACCCCCGCCAATGTACCGAATAATATACCGAAAACCAAATCAGTGTTATCAGGCCAAATCCGTGTGAGCAGACATAACCACTGTGAACAAACCGTGGCCAACTTGGTTGCTCCTTGACCTGCCGAACCCCCGCCAATGTACCGAATAATATACCGAAAACCAAATCAGTGTTATCAGGCCAAATCCGTGTGAGCAGACATAACCACTGTGAACAAACCAAATCATTGTCAGCAAACCAAATTCGTGTAAGCAAACCAAATCATTGCGAGAAAACCAAACCCGAGTAAGCAAACAAATCATTGTGGGCAAAACAAATCCGTGTGAGCAAACCAATCCATATGAGCAAACCAAATCATTGCGAGAAAACCAAATCCGTGTAAGCAAACCGAATCATTGTGAGCAAACCAAATCCGTGTGAGCAAACCAATCTATATGAGCAAACCAAATCATTGTGAGCAAACCAAATCCGTGTGAGCAAACCAAATCCATATGAGCAAACCAAACCATTGTGAGAAAACCAAATCACGTGTAAGCAAATCAATCATTGTGAGCAAACCAAATCTGCCTGACCAAACCAAATCCGGGTGATTAAACAAAATCCATGTGGTTTATTCCTGTTCGTTTATGGCTCTTCTAGACGTTTTTTAAATGTAGTCCATTATTCATTAAAATGAATAAGGTGGTCACGAAATGCTAATCAAACATTTACACATGGCGTGTTACATCAAGTGAGAATCGAGTGGCTGTCGATAATCGATCTGAAATGTCTTTTTTCCCCACAGCTCTCTAAGAACAATCAATAATGTGTTTTTTATTGTTTCAACAACTGTGTTGATCAGCGCTTTACGTTTACTATTATCTCAGCCTTTAAGTGCTTTGTTAAAAACAAATTGGACCACTTAAGATTTCATGGAGCGATCATAGTCCGATCACACTGTCATGCTAATTGACCAGTAAACATTTTGACTAGCTTCAGGTTTTATGTACCGAGACTATGTCAATTTTCCGCCAAGCGCGAACATCGTCTTTCGAGACTTCTTTGTTCCTTTGGTGCCTGGGAGAATAAATCGGAAAGATGTAAGGAACCCTTGTCTGTCGTCGATGTTTGAGTACAGTCCACTAAAACAAACTCTTTGAGCCTTAGATCTGTGAGTAATCTATCTTATCACAAAGAAAATCTTTTTTGACAGAAGACAACTTTTTACTTTAAACATTACTATGTACACAATATGCAAATGTTATCACTAAGTGTCCAAAGAAATACCTTGATGCATTCATCCATTGTCGATAGTTTTCCCATCGATCGTCAAATTGACAGAAATCATTAAGTCAAGAAAAAGCAGTGATCTGAGCTGGGAAACCTTTTGCTAGAATAAAGCCAATGATTTGTATTTTACGCCATAAATGTAGTCAAAACGGAGTCTACGCATGCCACACTAGAACATTACAAATTAAGAAAAACGTCTTCGTCGTCGATCGACCGCAGCAAAAGTTTTGAGTATACGTTTTGTCCACGACTTCCAGCAAACGGTCTGTGTTACCTTTGTCTACTAAGATAACGCCATCTGAAAGTACTCTACAAAGCTCAAATCATCATCATTGACGGGGAGGGCCTGAGCGATGATAAGATCTTGTGATCGAGGTAGTGTAGTGTTTGTTTAAGGGATTGTCATTTAAGGCTCCCCGTGGATAAAAAACGTACACTTAGATAAAGAACGATAACTATATTTGAGAGTAATACGTAAAAAACAAAATGAAAAACATAACTTTGATGCATTTTCATCTTCTGGGTTCATTGATAAGCAACGTTTCGTTCTAGTTGCTGAGGCATGTTTTCAAGTATTGATTACAAATCACAACTGAATTTACTTTTAAATTATGTTATTTTAATACATAATATCAATTTACTTTATAATAATTTAAAAGTCAATTTAGTTGAGATTTGCAATCGTTGTTTGAAAACGGTCTCAGCAACTAGACAGAAAAGCTGTTTACAAATAAACCCCGAAGTTGTTGTTACGTTCCCAGATTCTAAATGCCACCAAACAAGTTATAGTAAAGAAGATTGGGTGACTCAGGCGATTCTCTTCTGTCCTTATATATATTGTGGTAAATCTAAAACAGCTAACAAAATAGTTGCAAGAAGCATCAAGTACACATCATTTACATTTGTCGAGATAACCCATTCGTATTTGTCTTTCTGAGAGAACAAGTCCGCACTGCGAGACATACCCCGTGGCCTGCAGCAAATACGAATCATGTGGCTGCAGACTCTGAAGCATGTATTATTAAAAGATGCCCCAAAGCCTTGACATTTTGTGCTGTGTGAATTTACAAACTCGCTTTTTAAGAAAACCATGGTAAAATTGAAAATTCCGGCTCTATTATGACTTGCGTAGTACTATCAGGTATATATGCCTAATTTTCAGAACAATCCTAACATTATTGACAGAGAAATAGTCCATTTAGTTAGTGTTACATCAACAACAACAAGAACAACAACAACAACAAAAACAACAAAAGCGCCAACAAGAGAGAATAAGATCTAGACCCCGTTCACCACGGGGTAAAAATGAAGGTGTTGAAATTATCAGAAGCCAATATGTTAGATTTGATGACAGAGTTGATGGGGTAGTTGGTCATCGGATACATGTAGACGCCGGATATAAGATTGTGTATTCATCCTTATACCACGGAAAATAATAATTTTCACCAGAAAGCATAACAGATCAAAAGAAAACAATACCATAGACAGATGTCTGGAAAATTATCTGTCTTAAATAGAAGAACAATAAGTGCAAATTGACAACTTATAAGAATGACGTATACAAATAAATGCTGACTTAGCCTTGTAAGTGACTTTTATTTCGAATCGTATTTAAATCTTCAAATGAGTTTATTGAAAATTTACGATTTCAAAAAAGGTAATTCTCAAATTAACATGTAACTATTTCACCACGGATATATTTATTATCCCCAGCCAGTAATAACAGTGCATGTCTGATCTCCTGTCGCCATGTAGGTGTTCAAAAAAAATCTGCGATTTAAGTGAAACCCGTTTTAGTTGATTTGCGTTATTCACTGTCTCAAAAAATTCATATTGAACCACTAGCACGCATATAATTTAGTTAAATTCGAATATGGATTCAGCTTGTTGACAATACACTAATATAGAAAAAGAGAAGCGCCGAACAAGGAAGTAGGGTGAAGGAAGAGTATTTTAATAAGTTCAACAGTAGATGGGGATGGTTTCAGACAGTCTGAATATATCCTATACCTACATGGATTCTTGGGTCATTCCGTGTGAAGTCACACAAGTGGTCCGGTGACCGTATTAGAATTTTATATTGGGCTTCTATCATATATCTCTAATTCACGTAAGAAATTTGAACTCCATATGATATATCCTTTCAGATATATTCCAAAGGGTATAAACTGTCAACTGAGTGTGATTCAAACAATTCGTAAACCTTGGACCGATATAAGTGTCTGATTTTATAAAGTTATAGTGTTGTCAATTGTCAACACTTGGCATATATAACTGGCAATCCCCTGGAAATTTTTTTTCACATTTAAGTGAACAGAAAGATTTGTTAGATCTTGATTATTTTTAGAATAATTGGGTAATACAAAATTGGGATAGATAAAGGCCTGTCGATGATTTGGCTTCCATGTAATGAATTATGAGATATTACTATTAGGAAACCACTAAACAGGACATTGCAACAAAGCGGTTTCTTTGTGTCCTCCCCTTTGCCCAAAGAGCACCAGGACACATTATGCTCCCACCAAACAACCCGCAAAAGTACTGTAGAAATAACCCATTCAAACATTCCAAGTTAAAATTTTTGTCTAATTGTTTCTGTCCCTGACTGGCTTTTCGCTTGGTTTTATTTGTTTGTTTTACAGGAAGCCCCGAAACGTGTAGGAGTGTAATTGTAACAGACTTACTTAGCCTCCCCTTTGCCCAAACAGAGCCAGGGCACATTAAGCTCCCGCCACACCAACCACCCAAGTACTGTAGCAAAAAGCATTCAAACATTCTAAATGAACATTTGAGTCTGACGTCCAGTGGTCACGATACTTAATAATAGTTGGCACTGGCGCAGATTAGGTTTTCGCTGTTTCTTTTATTGTATTTGGTTGTTTTCAGGAAGCTCCGAAACGTGTAGGATTGTAATTGTAGCATATTCCAGTCCAGTTAAATGCATTCTGTGAGAACAGCACAATCCACGCCAAATTTAATGTTTTAACTGCAATATGCCTTCTCTTTCTCTCGGAGAGTTGTAATAATATCACTCTCGTATATGGGCAGGTATCGTCGTCCAGAAATACATACCTGCACGAAGGACACATTTGTATTATTACACGCTCTAGTATAGTTTGCATATATGGCCTACCACACCAACATCTTCCTTGTTATTACATGTTGTATGGTTATGATGAGTTTATTGTATGGGTGTGTGGATGTCTTAACTGTTTTAGCGCTGGGTGGTCTAACTCGAATACTTGACCGAATTTCCCCACATCATTTCCTCGCTGCCGTTTAAATCTGTTAAGTGGTTGTACTAACAAGTTGATTGAATCCGTGTGAACTCAGTGTGTTGAGAAGAATTCACAGCAGTGCACATTAACCGTATTTCCTCCGGGGTCGCAATGCCGATAGAAAACATCCTGCAATGTGGCTGTAATATTGTATAACGTAAAAAATCCATGTTCACTCAAACTTTCCAAAGTTCAAACAAACAATGTCACAAGAAGTCACCGTGACATTTCCATAACGAGGTGTTCCCTATGCAAAGTTGTACGAACCTATCGAGGGTGAAGCCGAAGACACAAGACGTTTGTCACCATCGCTGTATATGTGTTTGCATTGTTTTCAAATGCATTATACAGACATGCGCCCATATTCATTCATTTTAACTCCTATGAAATCACGCAATCAGGCGTGGCATTAGACCAAGTCTGTTCGTCAATTATTTGTTTTCACGTCTTTTTGCAACTAGAAACACAACGAATAGCAAAAATATCTTGTGAAGTACGTACGGCAAAGAAATTAGATAAGATATCAGAAAGATATAACAGTCGGTCTAATCATTGCAATATTATAACAATAAAGAATACATGCTAAAGATACCCTCTGTAATTAAGTCGGTAGATTGTATTCAAGAGCACAAAGAACGACTCTAAGCGAAGACAATCAGTGATTTGTCTGCCTTGTTCAACACAAGTTAACATCCAGAAACACCAGAGGAGGTCAATTCCTGTACATTCAGCCTCCTCAATAGTTATTGAATTTAATTGAACTTTATTCATCAGAAAAACAAAACCATAGTAGATGAATATATGTGAACAGACATAAGTGACACCTGGTGGGAATAAAACCCACGAGGGCTTGTTTTATCCCTAATATATATTTTGTTATAAATGTAGAGAAAGACCATTTTGCTTGCTTCGACGAGATTAGAACTTGGGTCTCTGGCTATCAGGGCCTGCGCTCTAAGCGACTGAGCTACAGAAGCTCAAGTTAGAACGAACGATTTTTTATCCAGGTAAGGAAAAATTGTCTTTCGTTACATTAATACAAAACTATATACGAAATATATACATTGTGATGAAAGTTTGCCGAAAACCATTTAGAGTTACAAACCACGCAGCTGAGAAAAGTGGTGAGTTACAATAACTCTCGTCACAAACTAGAGCCGCTGTTTGATGAAGAGCATGTCTATAATCATTCAGTAAGGAGAAAGGGTCTGTCTTCACAAGCTAATAAACATTTACACGTTATGCTCAACAGTTTAATATATACTAACTGAGGTACATCAAAATAAACAAACTGTTTATTCTGTGTTTGGCAGATTGAATCATTCCAAGTGCCGGCCTGTACACACATACCATTCATTTCTGACAACGGCGAAAAATCTTTTTGAGTAATACACTTTTTACCCATGAAAGTGTGTTTCAGTTTCTTCAGTTTTAAGAACTATTTTATCGTACTTTCCGTATAGTCAGCATAGTCACAACTGAAGAACATTTGTATAAAACGGTCACTTCGGTGACATACCTTGTATGTAATAACGAGGCATTTTGAATATAGCTGTGAACATCATAGCAAGGCTGTTGAAGCTTGACCTGATTAATCGACCTGTGAAAACATTTAAACTCGTTCACGTGACTTGATTCTCTTGTTGCATTGGTCAGTTCGCCCTCTTGTTATGCTAAATATTTATCCAGGTAACAAAAATTGTTTTTTGTTACATTTATACAAAAATATATACGAAATACAAATATTGTGATGAAAGTTTGCCGAAAACCATTTCGAGTTACAAACTACGCAGCTGAGAAATGTGGTAAGTTACAATAACTCTCGTCACAAATTATAGCCAATGTTTGATGAAGAGCATGTCTATAATCATTCAGTAAGAAGAAAGGGGTTGTCTTCACAAACTAATTAACATTTACACGTTATTTTGCTTCACACACTAATTAATATTTACACGTTATATTGCTTCACAAGGTAATCAACATTTACACGTTATATTGCTTCACAAGCTAATAAACATTTACACGTTATATTGCTTCACAAGGTAATAAACATTTACACGTTATGCTCAACAGTTTATTATATACTAACTGAGGAACATCAAAATAAACAAACTGTTTATTCTGTGTTTGTCAGATTGAATCCTTCCAAGTGCCGGCCTGTACACACTATACGTTCACTTCTGACAACGGCGAAAAATCTTTTTGAGTAATACACTTTTTATCCATGAAAGTGTGTTTCAGTTTCTTCAGTTTTAAGAGCTATTTTATCGTACTTTCCGTATAGTCAGCATAGACACAACCAAAGAACTGTTGATAACTAGTACATTACCTATCTTCAATATGTTGGCGAACCCTGTAGACTCATTTTAAGTGTCTCAAGTTATATATGTCTCTAAAACAAGTTAACAATTATTGCACGTAGCCTTCTTTAAGTGCAATCGTCAGGACAAAAACGTCAACAGCCTTGACCTTTGTGCTTACGTCATAGGAGCCATCCCTTAGCTAAATTAGACCGTGTTTTGGTCCATGTAGAATCTAATGACGCCATTTCTTACTCACTAAACAGTACAAATGAAAGATGTTAGTAGAGTTATTAAAAACCGCACAAAGTCTGTGGACCCGGATATAATTAAAATACTAAAAGAGAATAATATTCTCTAACAAAGTTGACTTATTATGCTAACGTGTATCTGAAAATAAGAAGTATACTTAACAACGACTTGGACAAACTGTTGTGTGCGGGTAAATCAATTGTCCCCATTTTATTTTACAAATTGTGTTTCACTATGATATTGTGTACCAATGCAGCATATTACTTCAATAAATGTGTTTCAAATATTTCTCCTTGCTTTATATACGTGATCTTGTACATCTAAGCTTAAGATATTAACACAAATAACAGAAAACAAGAGTTGAAGTGTTTTGGAGTAAACATGCCAATCTATGGCGTTGAACTTTTTTTGACTTTTTGTTTGATTTGAAAGTTTTGCTGCTGGATGCGAGAAGAGCTAGTTAGCTTCGCTACGCGTCGAGAAGTTAAATCGAAGGATTGAACATCATCAGCCCCATAAATGTCCTTGACCTTGGCGTCAGCTGGATATGATATAGTCAAGTGTTTGTCTTAGGTTAAGCCTGTAAAACCAATTTGAGCGTGTTCTGTGCTTGTAATATTGATCAGAAGTTGCAGTCTGCAGTGAACATGACATCAATTCTTGGCCATTTGTACAGTAGCTGGTGACAATCTCTACGAGGAAGCCATTTAATTTAGTTGTATTTAATTCCAATTTAATGTCTGACTAAGTCGGTTTTGTTCTTAAAGGCGTTCGGTTAAAACTAATAACAGTACATAAAATGTGCGCGTTGATAAACGTTTATGAGATCCTTCGCGCCAAATACAAATAAACACAACATTTTTATTTATTTTTGGTTATTGTAATTGACGTTCACTGTCCAATTAAATAGCCAGGCATTGTAGACTTAGCGTCAGTGCTCGATACTGATTAGACAATGTGATGTTTTACAATTACTTTAGATTTTACGGAAAACTTCTTGTTTGCTGCTGGTGAAATGTGTCGGTCTAACTGCTAAGAACGCATTTGACCGACCCAGCTACACGTTACAAACTTCTAGAAGAATGGTTTGACCTTGACCTTTGGTTTGCTTGAAGATTCTCGAGTCTCGTAAACGAGCAATTTGAATCGTTATATTTATACTTCTGTTACTGTTTGCACTGTGTCTTCGCGCTGTTGCTTAATTTATCGACATTCATTTTCTTATTTTTTGTAATTACGGCGTTAAACACTTAGCACAATAAAAGTTAAGTACAGTTTCATTAAAGCAAAATATTAAACATTAAAGAAATTCCTGGCAAATCTCTAGATCTCAACAATTTTGAAAATTGAAACATTTCTCCCGAAGAAAGTGTAGGCCTTAGATGGCATAAAAACGCCTCCAGACGAAACTGACCTTTGTAACAATCTGGCTCATGTCGGATTATTTTTGATTATTATGCGATAGACAAAAAGAGAAATGCAATGACTTTTTGGTTGAGTCTTGCCCCATCCATCATTCTTTGCTACTATGGGAACAAATAGCTGCATCATTTATTCAGAACAGCATTGGTTTCAGTTCATGAAATGTTACTGAGCAAAAAGTCAGGTTTTATTCGTCATTAATTATTTCCCTGGTTGATCAGTGTTCTCATAACTCCATGTTTGAATTCTAATGATAAGTAGCCAGTTTGCTGACAATATTAAATCCTTTTTAAATATGATTTTCGATTATTCGTCTAAAAATGATCCCTTAATTGGCTAAGCTTCATTACTCTACATTATGCTTTATAAACTCATACTAGACGAGTCACTGGCAGAGCAAATTGATTTGATCAGCAGCTCCAAATTGAATGGAAGACATTTTTAGGGTGCATGAACAAAAAATGTACAGACAGAAACACCTTCCGGTTTGCTGTTTAAAAAAAACTGAATCCTTAATAAGATCTAAGCTAATCAGTAGAACAAGATATGAAATGAGGTTCTCACCTTAGGAAAAGGGTGATTTGTTCATTACTTGTAAATTGATGGTTTGAATTTCATCTTACAGGTTGCCATGGAAGCGCCACAGCTCCAGACAAAAGTCTGGTTGTGAACTGATTGGTTGATTTTATTTTAGATTTTTGACGATTTTTGTTAGAAGGCTATCGACATGCCATAAATGACAAAGGATTATATATAATTCAGGAATTTGTACTAGCCAAAACAAATGTTGCGTGCAAAGAACAAGATGGATGTATGTAGCTTAAGTTTCTGACAGTACTTCCTCCACATTAATGTCATCGGTGACGTTTTATTGAAAAATCAGTTCTCGTGATGATTGTATTTTTAAAGCACGTTCTAGATCACTCTCAATGATTGACTAGTATTATTCCAATAAGGAGTGTGTTACACTAAGCATTTGTGATAGCTATAGGCCTACCATTTGTAACGTTTGGGAATTTTAAGCAGGCAAATGCCGTTTAATATGAAAGATTAAACACACCACATCTGCATAGACTAATTTGTGTCTGTTGGTCTTAGGTAAGAAAGTTTTGCTAAACCGATATATTAAAATAGAAGCCACAGAAAAATAACAGGACAGGGACAGGACCTATAACATAATGTCCGTAAAACGTGTATTGATTTCTCTTGGTTCACAGAGAACTAGGACATAAATCCATTGAGAAAATAAAATGAAATTAATAACGTTTCCACAAACTGTTTAGCTATCTATGATATGATACAATAGAGCATAATATCATTAATACCTGTGATCAGCATTATTTTAGAAGTTGAAAATAACTACCGTGTTTATTGGTAACAATCTTATTGAAAGAGCTATTCAAATGCGGAAAGCTTTCCTGTTCGACTGTCTTCGACGCACTAATGGTATGTCCTCCTTTTAATATTACGTGGATGAGCAAATTAATCTCCCCAGCAGCAGGAATTTTCTCAGTACGGCTACAGATGACCATGTTGTGTAATTCAGCTATGAATCCTGATTATTTCAGACGCATTTGTTTTGCTGCATTTCCCCTCCTACGCTCCAGTCAAATGAACCCGACGGCCAAATTAATCTTTTTCTCTGTCAGTGGGTTCTGTTCTGGGATTATAAGTGAGCTTTTTACGTGATTGAGTTGAGGAACTTTATAATGTCCGATAACCTCGGGCTGTGAAAAGGATTTTCAGTTATGAAGTAATATACGAAACTACGAATAAGGAAGTCATGTCGGTTGGTATAGATGATATATTAAGTTATCGAGTAATATAGACTTAGAGAAACTACGAATAAGGAAGTCATGGTGGTATGAATAATATATTATGTTATCGGGCCATTTGTACATAAACTGGTGTGAATAATTATTTACTTGGAAGACACCAGAATTAATTTCATAGAATCCGATTTTAATGTCTAACCAAGTCAGAGCAAAAGGCAAATGAACACAACAAAATGGTTTTCATTTTTATCTATTGTTAGTGATTGTAATTGACGCTCAGTGTCCGTTTAAATGGTCCGACATTGTAGGCTTATAGCTGTACTCGATAACTGATAAGACAATGTGACGTTTTAGAATAACTTTAGATTTTACGGAAAACTTCTGGTTTACGTCCGGTGAAATGTGTCGGTCTAACTGCTAAGCACCCATTTGACCGACCCAGCTAAACGCTACAAGCCTCTAGAAGAATATTGTGACCTTGACCTTTGCGTCGAATGAAGATTCTCTAGTCATGTGAACATGCAAATTACAAGTTTTCAGCACAGTCGGGCCTTTTATAAATTGTTGCTTAATTCACCGACATTCATTTTCTTCTTGTTTGTAATTACGGCGTTAAACACTTAGCACAATGAACATTAAATATAATTTCATTAAAGCAAAACATCGAACTCGAAGTAATTCGTGGCCAATCTCCAGATCGCAACAATTCTGAAAATTGAAACATTTCTCCCGAAGAAAGTGTAGGCCTTAGATGGCATAAAAACGCCTCCAGACGAAACTGACCTTTGTAACAATCTGGCTCATGTCGGATTATTTTTGATTATTATGCGATAGACAAAAAGAGAAATGCAATGACTTTTTGGTTGAGTCTTGCCCCATCCATCATTCTTTGCTACTATGGGAACAAATAGCTGCATCATTTATTCAGAACAGCATTGGTTTCAGTTCATGAAATGTTACTGAGCAAAAAGTCAGGTTTTATTCGTCATTAATTATTTCCCTGGTTGATCAGTGTTCTCATAACTCCATGTTTGAATTCTAATGATAAGTAGCCAGTTTGCTGACAATATTAAATCCTTTTTAAATATGATTTTCGATTATTCGTCTAAAAATGATCCCTTAATTGGCTAAGCTTCATTACTCTACATTATGCTTTATAAACTCATACTAGACGAGTCACTGGCAGAGCAAATTGATTTGATCAGCAGCTCCAAATTGAATGGAAGACATTTTTAGGGTGCATGAACAAAAAATGTACAGACAGAAACACCTTCCGGTTTGCTGTTTAAAAAAAACTGAATCCTTAATAAGATCTAAGCTAATCAGTAGAACAAGATATGAAATGAGGTTCTCACCTTAGGAAAAGGGTGATTTGTTCATTACTTGTAAATTGATGGTTTGAATTTCATCTTACAGGTTGCCATGGAAGCGCCACAGCTCCAGACAAAAGTCTGGTTGTGAACTGATTGGTTGATTTTATTTTAGATTTTTGACGATTTTTGTTAGAAGGCTATCGACATGCCATAAATGACAAAGGATTATATATAATTCAGGAATTTGTACTAGCCAAAACAAATGTTGCGTGCAAAGAACAAGATGGATGTATGTAGCTTAAGTTTCTGACAGTACTTCCTCCACATTAATGTCATCGGTGACGTTTTATTGAAAAATCAGTTCTCGTGATGATTGTATTTTTAAAGCACGTTCTAGATCACTCTCAATGATTGACTAGTATTATTCCAATAAGGAGTGTGTTACACTAAGCATTTGTGATAGCTATAGGCCTACCATTTGTAACGTTTGGGAATTTTAAGCAGGCAAATGCCGTTTAATATGAAAGATTAAACACACCACATCTGCATAGACTAATTTGTGTCTGTTGGTCTTAGGTAAGAAAGTTTTGCTAAACCGATATATTAAAATAGAAGCCACAGAAAAATAACAGGACAGGGACAGGACCTATAACATAATGTCCGTAAAACGTGTATTGATTTCTCTTGGTTCACAGAGAACTAGGACATAAATCCATTGAGAAAATAAAATGAAATTAATAACGTTTCCACAAACTGTTTAGCTATCTATGATATGATACAATAGAGCATAATATCATTAATACCTGTGATCAGCATTATTTTAGAAGTTGAAAATAACTACCGTGTTTATTGGTAACAATCTTATTGAAAGAGCTATTCAAATGCGGAAAGCTTTCCTGTTCGACTGTCTTCGACGCACTAATGGTATGTCCTCCTTTTAATATTACGTGGATGAGCAAATTAATCTCCCCAGCAGCAGGAATTTTCTCAGTACGGCTACAGATGACCATGTTGTGTAATTCAGCTATGAATCCTGATTATTTCAGACGCATTTGTTTTGCTGCATTTCCCCTCCTACGCTCCAGTCAAATGAACCCGACGGCCAAATTAATCTTTTTCTCTGTCAGTGGGTTCTGTTCTGGGATTATAAGTGAGCTTTTTACGTGATTGAGTTGAGGAACTTTATAATGTCCGATAACCTCGGGCTGTGAAAAGGATTTTCAGTTATGAAGTAATATACGAAACTACGAATAAGGAAGTCATGTCGGTTGGTATAGATGATATATTAAGTTATCGAGTAATATAGACTTAGAGAAACTACGAATAAGGAAGTCATGGTGGTATGAATAATATATTATGTTATCGGGCCATTTGTACATAAACTGGTGTGAATAATTATTTACTTGGAAGACACCAGAATTAATTTCATAGAATCCGATTTTAATGTCTAACCAAGTCAGAGCAAAAGGCAAATGAACACAACAAAATGGTTTTCATTTTTATCTATTGTTAGTGATTGTAATTGACGCTCAGTGTCCGTTTAAATGGTCCGACATTGTAGGCTTATAGCTGTACTCGATAACTGATAAGACAATGTGACGTTTTAGAATAACTTTAGATTTTACGGAAAACTTCTGGTTTACGTCCGGTGAAATGTGTCGGTCTAACTGCTAAGCACCCATTTGACCGACCCAGCTAAACGCTACAAGCCTCTAGAAGAATATTGTGACCTTGACCTTTGCGTCGAATGAAGATTCTCTAGTCATGTGAACATGCAAATTACAAGTTTTCAGCACAGTCGGGCCTTTTATAAATTGTTGCTTAATTCACCGACATTCATTTTCTTCTTGTTTGTAATTACGGCGTTAAACACTTAGCACAATGAACATTAAATATAATTTCATTAAAGCAAAACATCGAACTCGAAGTAATTCGTGGCCAATCTCCAGATCACAACAATTCTGAAAATTGAAACATTTCTCCCGAAGAAAGTTGCTTGGTAAAAAAATGATGGGTATAAAAGGACGCGTGACTATGAATAAGGAAGTATAGATAATATATTAAGTTATCGGGTAATATAGACGAAGAGAAACTAGGAATAAGGAAGTCATGGTGGTATAGATAATATATTAAGTTATCGGGTAATATAGACTAAGAGAAACTACGAATAAAGAGGTTTTGGTGGTATAGATAATATATAAGTTATCAGGTAATATTTACTAAGAGAAACTACAAATAAGGAAGTCATGGTGGTATAGATAATACATTATGTTATCGGGTAATATAGACTAAGAGAAACTACCAATAAGGAAGTCTTGGTGGTATAGATAATATATAAGATATCAGGTAATATAGACTAACAGAAAATACCAATAAGGAAGTCTTGAGGGTATAGATAATACATTATGTTATCGGGTAATATAGACTAAGAGAAACTACCAATAAGGAAGTCACGCGGTGGTATAGATAATATATTAAGTTATCCGGTAATATATACTAAGAGAAACTACGAATAAGGAAGTCATGGCGGTATAGAAAATATATTAAGTTATCGGGTAATATATACTA
>JAVFBZ010195210.1:3527-14210 GCA_032466195.1 Katharina tunicata | reverse complement strand
TGCCAGCCTAATCGGTGAAGGAAACCATCATAGACGCTGGCAACATGCAAGACAGGACAAAACATTTACAAAACAGGACACTACAACAAATCTGGTGCTCTGAGCCAAGGGGCACAGGAGGCTCCCAATTATCCGCCCGCTCTATTAATGGGCAGATATTCGTTCAGATTAATGTGCAACAAATAAAATGCGTTTATACACAAAAAATTTACTTTAGTTACGAGTTGCCAGTATATGGTTTAAACCCTGGTAAAAAAAAAAAAAACACTGACGCACCCCGATCTCCGCAGTCACCAAAAGCATAACTAGTTTAATCAATGTCTACAATGGGGCTGGGATTTATTCCATGTTAAAGTCAAGGGGGACTCTGCAATCCAATACTCAACCAACATAGCCAAGGTATACCCCACATAATTAGTTCTAGATCAATGACCCATTCTTGTTCCAAATCACCTATCTCCAGTAACTTGACTTGTATGTAAAGACTGACATTTTAGCCCATTAGCAGTATATTTACATCTGCAGGCAACACTCATTGCAGGTAGATAAACGTATCCTTTAGGGCATCAAGTACATCCGCCAATAAAAAAATCAACATATCGCAGCTAACAGCAAAGAAAATAAAAAAATAAAATCTATTTAGCATAAACTAAAAAACGACCAATGCATCACAAGACAAATCATGTGATATAGGTAAACTGGTGTCATAGGTTGATTGATCAGGTCAGGACCAGCGGCCTCGCTATGGCCTTCACACCTATATTCAAAATGCCTTCTTATTACATACAAGGTCCGACACTGAAGTGAATCAATGGACTGTTTTATTCAATGTTTTTAGAAGAGATGTTTTGAATTGTTTTTTTGTTTTTTTTAAGTTAGCTGGATTCCAATCACTGTTACCATTCACTTCTTTTGGCTATTACTGAAAAATGATATTTCTAGTGTCATCTTATTAAGTTCCTTTTCTTTACAGTTGTTGAGACCTGTATATTTTGTACATTTTTTTCTTTCTTTCTGTGTTCTGGTGGGGGTGGGAGTTGGGGATTTTACATTATTTCTACAAAACTAATGAAATATGGTGAAAATATGTGTGTGTAGAGGGCCTTAGGGTAGATCAGTTTTAAAATGACTGAGTGTATTTTGTATTTCAACCCTCTGTAAATAAAGATAATTATTATTATTAAGTGATCAAAGGCTTACCTGTGTGGTAGCGCCTGACTGTATTCCTGAGTCAGACATGTACTGGTTCTGTTGCCACATCATGGTCTGTTGCTGTTTGTTCTCCACTGGCATGTCAGACAGATCCATGTAGTTATTCCCGTTACCACCTTGGGACACTGGAATTAAGACAATTGTTTTTCAATAATAATGTTTTTTTGTACTCGGCATGTGGCCCGATAGACAAGTACATACACAGAACATAAACATGCTTTACAAATATGCATGGACATTTAAACTGATAAAGGTTACATGTATGTTTTACGGGATTATTTCGCTCACGACAAGAGCCCAGTCACCTGTAATACACCTTGCAAGAAAGTCGGATGAAATTGTAAAATACAGCAAAACAAGATCAATTTTGGAAAATTGAAAAATTAATTTTACTCCATAACTACTCTATAAATTTAAAATTCTTTTTTACCAAAGTGTTGTGTAACCATGACAACACAACCACAAAAAGAAAACTGCAGCCAGAATGATTTGTTGCCATTCTAGTTTGATGTCTATACAGCAGCAAAGATCAACATGAAGGCTTGTTTGATTGGGTTTTACACCGTAGTTAAAAAGGTTTCACTCGTGTAGGCCTGCGAACTCAATGGGCTAAGGAACCCACCTTGAACGGCACTAGCAACGCAAGACACCACACAACGGAAAAATGGAAATCGGCTGTCAGACGCCCCAGAGGTCAGTGCACCTGGGCCTCGCCAACCATCCACTGAACATGAAGGAATCTACCACAATATCTTTATTGGCATTAATGCAGTACTTGAGGTAATTTCACTCATGAAGGTAGCCAGCCCAATTGGTGAAGCTAGACACTAAAGGAGAGGAAGAGGACTTAAAGAGGATTTGACACATCTCAGATCTCTAAGGCACAGTTAGTTCCTTCCAAACACCCGTCTCTAGATCTTGATTACCGCTATAAAAGGTGAAGGTCGTTCAATCCAAGTTCCTAACCATTTACTTATATTTATCGAAAATAAGCAGTTCAGGAATCAATGAAATTTGAACTTACTGTTTCTGTTCTGTGAAGCCGGGGGCATTTGATAGGTACTCATCTTGAAATTTTAGCTGGATCTGAAAAAATAAAATAACTTTATTACATTAACTGAAAGATGCAGAATGCAACCTTACGGTACAAGGCCATGGGTCAAGGGATATACTATTTTCAAAACTTGCTACATGTATACAAGGACTGGTTGTTTTAGGAGACTACAGAATTGAACAGGGAAGGTTTATGCTCAGAACCTAATGAAGGAAATCGCAAAATAGATATTTTACAACTGCATTTTCCCCTGTGGTCTCCATTTGTAATTCAAGTTACATATGTATTGATTAATTGCTATTTTATACCTTAATACCACATTCACCAATATTTTAGTTTCCCTTTCTTACGTCAAACAATTTATTCCTAACTACTGTCTACACCATATATTCCTACAATTTGGTAATATGCTGTCCAAAAAAGCTGAAACCCGTTCCATGTTTTCACAGAAGTGGTTACATGTATGATAGTTACTTAATATAAAATGCATATATAAAAATGGCATAAATACACAGGTGTTAATTCACTGACTCATTTTACTCTAATTGATTAAATTTTTAACAAAAATCTATAATAATCCTGAGAAATTCCCAACTACTTAGTACTATGCCTGTACGGTGCTGTACCAAACATTAGGAATTGTTAATGTCCACTTTTTAATAAAAAAATCGAAAAAATCTGATATTCAAAAAGTTCACAATTGCTCCGTGCCTTTAAGCGAGTCCTGGGTCGCTAACAATGCTATATGTATGGGTATAAGTTTAATACGGTATATATATATATTTTTGTATAAATGTAGATATATATATATATATATAATAAACTTTATAAAGCTGCCTTAATTCCTAACTACCGGTAGTCTATATGGAGAAACAATCACAAAATGTTTTTAGAACTACAGGAAAGCTGAAATATGTTCACAGTAAGTCCACAACTGTTCCATTATACGGAGAGCCCCAGTTCAATTTATAATGCAAGTACTATTTATCTAAACTTAATATGCCACCAGTATAGGTTATCAAATGCTCAAATGTATTATTTAACCCATATATACAACAACTGCCATCCAGACAATTGGAATGAACATGCAGTCTCCCACTTAGCTGTCAGTGTCAACAAGTGACAGATATAATTTATGACACTTCAGAAAAAGTAGTCCGGCAGTGTATTTATAGATTTCCACCATAAAGCATTATTGGCATCCGTGAGATATGCTATCTAATTATTTGATATTCACACTTTTTCTTGGTCTAAATATTTTACTGTATTAGATTTCTAACCTTGCAAGGCTGAGAATATCAACTTTTGTACTGTGATTATATTTTTTGTTTTAAACAATGTCGTTAACAATTCTGTCCAGTCATAAAATACTGACAATATGGTATTAAAACTTCTTTCCGTACTACAATTAAATAATATACAATAAAAGAATATAACATGTTCTTGAGATAGTTCAAAAATATATTTAATTAAAACCTGACAAGCTCCTAAAGATTTACATTCAGATATATATTTAACAGTTTACTTTACTTTCACAAACAATTACCAGTTTAGTTTACTGGACAGATTTATTTACTTTCGTTGCTGCAAAACATTAATTCCTAAGTTTTTACATTTATGTATATTTTCTATTTAAATTTGAGACCCTACAACTTATTTATCTAAAGCAGAATATGCAACAAAAATACATTTAAATATGGAAATAATCAGATCATTTAGGGTTCTGTTAAACTAGGTCACTTCGCTGTCATGTAGAGGATTGTCCACAGCATTCATACCTGTAAAAAGACCTGCATTTATATAGTTCAAGGAAATGCCTGCATAATGAGGTAACTGGGTATAATGCCTACTAAACAGTTGACTATAACTTCCATTCGATTATTGATTTGAAAAGGACTTCTTACTCAACTCAAGTTAACTGATCTGATAAAAATACTGAACTTAACAGTGTTAGCCAGGAATCATAAACAGGGCGTCTCAAATCACTTTTTTTTAAGAGAAACAGGGTGTCTCATTGAGTCATTTGACATATTATATTTTCCATCGAATTTGACTGAAATAGGGTGTCTCGCATGGATTCCTGAGTGTCTCAAAGACAGTGATGGATGAATTATAAGACAAAAATAACAAACTGAATGACAACTTAACGCACATTAATTAAAGAAAAGTTAGGATGGGTCATTTTCAGTACTATGATTAAGAGAACTGAACAAATTTGTTTGTGACATTTTACTTTAAGTCCGTACTAAGGTAATGCCACAAAAATCGCCCAAAAGGTTAAGGAAAAACAATGTTGATTGATTGATTGGTTTTTTTACGCCGTGCTCAAGGGTATTTCACTTATATGACGGCGCTGTATTCCAACAATAGACAGCTACTCTTTTAACACAAAATCTTAGTGTTTTTGCTAGAAAGATAATGTTCCTCCAGTGCTAAGTAACAACAATGTTTGCCTGTTTGATTGGTATTTAACGTCGTACTCAACTAACTCAAGAGTATTTCACCTATATGACGACTTCAAGTTTGCTTTGCCGGTGTAAGGTGGAAAACAGGGAAGAAACCATGTATAAACCACCTGAGGAAAACAATGTACATTATAACATGTAAACACATCACAGGACATCTACAGGGCAAAACCGGGCACCACAAACAAATCCAATTCCTGGTGCCACTCGGCTTACAAACCACCAAAGGCCACAGGAAGCCTCGACCCAACAAAAACTGAATTTAATACTCATTACGCTTTCCATAGATTGCCATTTAGAATGTGGCTTATTAGGGTCAGCTTTCCATGGGTGCTATAAAATAAAAGCTTTAGGGTGTTCCAAAAACATTTTATTTAGCTTCAGTTGAAATAAAATTACATGTAACTTTTAAATGTTAAGTTAGGAGTTCACTTGAAATAACTGTTAATGACTCACAATTGAACACTTGCAATATTTATATATTATTAATTTATAGGTGGCAGGTCGGGACATAAATATCAAGGTCTAATAAAAAAATTGACGGGTAAATAAATTGTTAAGATAAAAATTGATTAATATAATAATAAATCCAGAAGCAAGTTGTCAGCTGACTCAGCTCTAACAATATTCAGATGACAAAAATCATAATTACATTAAATTTAACAGTATTAGTAATATTAATAAAATTCTGGACAAACTGATTAAAATTCACCATTAACGATTACTTGTACTTACCAATAGATGCAGAATAAGTTATTGAGATATATCATCTCATGATTTGAACTGTGAAATGAAAGCGATAGTGAATGTTGGTGATTTTATATTAATGATGATTTGGTGTGGATGCTGAGACAGCCGAGTTGTGTTCATTTTTTTGACAGCCTCTTTCTCGACAACTGTAAGTTTGAGGTAACACTATTGTAATAAGTGTGTCCAGGAAATAAATGACACTTGACATGAGCAGACAGCCTTAAATTTACAACTTGCGCTATTAATTTCACCAGTCTTCAATGCAACACCCACTTCAATCACACTTTTGTTTTTCTTTATTGTTGTAAATTCTTTCATGCTGTTATGGGCCAAGAAGTGAAAACAGTGACACCAAATATCCCTGAAGGGGGGTCTTTCAAAATCCATTGTTGTGAAGGTGTCAATGGCCAATCAAACAAGATTTATGTAAACACAGTCTGGAGTGTCAAAATTGACCAATGAGTGGAGTTGTTACAAAAATACCAGCAGAGGGTGTTGTGTCGCTGTGTCAAAGATTGATCAATGAAAATAATTGTTGCAAAGAGTGCATGGCACACGACCAATCAGAAGATAGCTAACAAAGAACAAAGGCTGTCAGTTTTCGAGGCAGCAGCAATGCCATGGCTATCATTGTATACATGGCACATGTCAAATTTACCACTAATGCTCCAAAAGAATTACTAGAAAAATAACTTTATATCCTGTATGAGTTAACCAAAAGAGACATTTGGGTAAAATTCTGATCACCAAATCTCCAACATTGCACAAAATTAACAGCTATAAATGACACCAATGAGGACGCCTTAAAAAACAAATGCAAAATTCCTAGAGCACAGAAAAACATTTTATTTTCAAAAATACCGACAAATAAATAAAGCAAAATTTTATAATTGTGCAAAATAAAATAACATTTCACTAAAACTATGGTTGTAGTTTGTCCTTAAAAGAATGTAGGGTTACAAGGGTCAGGGCTCCTTGTGGAATAAACTGTCAATGGGAATTTGCAGATATTTACCTCTAGCAGTCTACCCACAACCATATGGCCTGGTTAAATGCAGGTTTGCAAGAGATAATGGCATTCAGCCAGGGGGCAAATTTAGAATTGGGTCAGACTACCTTCATACTACTGGTCATTTCAAAGGTGAACATTCATCTATTTTTTACATTGGACCTACAAGAATCAAAATTTACCTATACCTTAATCCTTAACAAATTTGACTTGAAGGGCACTTTAAACTTATATTTTTTTAATTTATGAATAGGGGGTACTAAAACTTACATTATTCGGTAGCGGTACCGCAGTTTCATAACTTTATAAAATTTCAAGTTTGTTTTTCTTCACTCCTTAGCCCTTACATATCAATATCATGTGTTTTTTTTAATAAGTTGTAAAGGGGTCGAATTGTTGGGTATTTTAGGGTTTTCAAAGATTAAGACATTGTCAAAAAATTACCAAAATTAAGCGTAGTGTTATTTGGGCTGGAGAACAAACTTTACAACGCTTCAGCCTTATTAAACATTATTGCAAAGGTTACCGTCCGCAAATCACAACGCTTTCACTTTCCGACTCAGTCCAGTCATTTCATATTAAATAGTATGGTATCCAAGAGTATATCAGTAAATGCTTATAACTTTCAACAGTAATGCAGTCTTATCATCAAGAGGGCAGCACTAATCTAGTAATGGATAAACTTTTTAATATAAGTGTACCAATTTTATTTATCTTTTGTTATTATTCAGATAATAAAGGTCAATCACTACAACTTAGTTCTAAATTATTTAAAGTTAAAGACCATACATCCAGATAACAAAATTCAGAATAATCTTGCAATATTTCCACGAAGGTTTTGCAATGGCCACTTAAACTTGCAGTGTTCTGAGTGGGGTTTATAATAAGACCTAGACATTTGTGATACCAAGGCAGCAAATAAACTAGGATGGACCCCAAGGGCCAGTTTTAAATTATTGATTGTGTTTATTGCCATGCTCACGGGTATTTAACTAATTTGAAAGAGTCGTAGTCCAAGTTTTTCCAACAGTAGATGTCAACTCGAACACAACAAAAATATGTGAAGTGACTGAAGTGTTATCGCTGTTGGAAAGTTTATTTTCCTCCAGTGCTAAGTATAACCCATGAATATAATCTGGAAACACTGCTTTACCCAGTTTTATGATCTCCGATGTAAATCATTTAACTTGTAAACGCCTGGTCTAATACTGTTTACAAGGCAACCATACTCACCTTGGCTTACGCAACCAGGTCCTGCTCCGAACAGTTGCAAATAGTTCAGGTCAAACCTATTCTCAAAATTATTCAAGTATGACCGTTGAAATAAAGATAACTTTACCAAGTACGCCTGAATATGGTAGATAAACGTTCTTTCTCCATTCAAACAATATGTACATAGTTTTTTATCCTCACTAGCTGACAGTTCGAGTTTTGCCCAGCAATGTTTGCCTCAAGACAATTCAAATTGAAAAGTCGCAGGGAAGGGGATCAACTACAATATCAGACAAACACAGCGGTGTTAAATTTGAACGGTCGGCTGGGGAGAAAAAAAAAGCAACGTACATATCCTTTTTTTTATTTGGGCATGCATGGTATAGTGGCCTTCTTGTTATCTTTATTTTAACGGTCATACTTGAATAACTGCTTTGAACAGAGCTATTCGCAATTTTGCTGGTTGCAAAGCATTGCCATGTTCAAGTTTACTGTTTGATTGGTGTTTAACGTCGCTCAAGAGTATTTAACCTATATGACTGGCTTTGCGTTGCCGGTG
Source organism: Katharina tunicata (assembly GCA_032466195.1). Taxonomy (NCBI): domain Eukaryota; kingdom Metazoa; phylum Mollusca; class Polyplacophora; order Chitonida; family Mopaliidae; genus Katharina; species Katharina tunicata. The sequence continues at coordinate 5,949 of JAVFBZ010195210.1, read as the reverse complement.
TATGGTCGAATACCTGTTAGAAACCACGTTAAAAAACAGCCCGCAAACTCTGCAGCCACCGAAAAACTTCCTTTATATACCTATTATCATAGTGTTAGCCAGAAATAAAAAACGGTGTCTCAATTCACCATTTTCAGAGAAACAGGGTGTCTCATTTGACATTTTTCCCATGTTAATTTTGACTGAATTAGGGCGTATCAAATGGATTTCAGGGTGTCTCAAAGACACCGAGACACCCCTCTGGGTTAACACTATGACTATAATAGGACCTTAATACTATTTAAGGTCCAGGGGGATAGACCTATTAGAAAATATGTCTTCCTATGCAGAGCTTAGTACTAAATATAAATATAAAGTTATGTATACTTATACTTCATATCCATCTCATTTTAGGCAGTTGGTCAGACTAATTAAATATTTTTGAAGGTTTTTGTACAAGCCTAGTCTATTCGCAAATCTAATTTCCTTTATTTTGTAAATAAAATATTTTTTGAACCAAGAGTTTTTGTACAAAATGTAGTTAGATAAGGGGCAGATAACTCGGACAATTATAAATACAAGGTGTGTTAACCAACAGCTTACATTGCAGCCATTTTCGTATGTTATTCAAATTGCCTGACGCAAATTGTATAATGTATAGGTGTAACCTACATGCATACATGTGCACATTGCAATAATTCGTCATTTATCGACTGAAATACATCGAAATCCGTTGAAAATTATCTACGTTGTCGGAAATAATTTCGAAATAGTCAAATTGTAGTAGAGTCGCGATGAAGACCGTCGTGAAAATACTACCGTTTGTGGTAGGTATACAAAGCTCATGCGGGATAACCATACGTACCGAAAGAGGAAAGCCTCCTCGAATCCGAAAATCGTGTTAAATCTCAACAGAAGTAAGGAACATCCAAGATTTAATCCAACTTGTGAGCACCAATTTCGTTATTTCAAATCCCAAGATGGCGAGTCTTGCTTCAGCTATCGTATCACAGCCAACAAGCACCTGCTCTACACTGCGCGCCAGAAAATAGTTCGCTGTGATCACATAAAAATTCTCATTTCCTGTAACTTGGAAAGTGAAAATCTATTGGTTACTGAATTCTTTTCATATTCAAATACTTAATTCGAATAACAATAACTGAATTATATAATCTTGATATTTAGCAATAAGGCCAAGCGGTTGGCGCAGACATTTTTCACTGCCTTACAATGTTTTGAATGGGGGTCACGGAGGGGGTATCCAGAATCAAATAGGTTTTTTTTTGTTTAACCAGTATATTGCTTCAAAAATATGAAGATGGGATTAATTATGAATTACTGTCTGTCTATTACTGCGCGAAAATATTATCAAATCAAATTTATACAATTATTTTAATAAAATTTTACTCACAACAAGTATAGTATGAATAAATTAGATAGTTTCTACCTTCTTTATTCCAGTAATGAAATAATTTGCGATAAGTTACATTTGACCGCAGGATGCCTCGTTGAAATGAACACTTCAAACTCCCACCATTCGATTGGTTCAGAACATTGGAATGTGATCAGTATGAAAAGGACAAAGGGCCCTAATACACTCCTGAATTGACCATTGCCGTCCCAAAATAACATTATTACTCGCGGGGTTTGGTTCTATTTTGTGCATAAATAAAATATAGATATAAAAATGATCGTTGTAGCTTGAACAAAAATAAAAATGTTACACATTATTTCGTTGTGTAGATTTTAAAAAAAAAAAACTTATTTTTTTAAAATTTATATTTACTTTTATACGACAATTTAATTACATGAATACCTTTTAATCTCTTAAAATTTAAATCATTTGCCACAAAGATGTTGAAAATAATTATATTGACACAAACGTCATTTAAACCATGATATAGGCGGCAGGCCTAATCAATTGTTTTACACAAATCATTTTCCGAATCACAATCATAATTACATTGCATAAACAGACTCATCTCATGCTGAGTACAACATAATGTAATTTATTTATCTATTTGATAGGATTAAATGTGTGTTCGCGTGTGTATATGTTTATCCTCACTGGTTTTACTAGCAATAATGCTATTCCTGCAGAGATGATTATTGAATTGTAGGAGGCGCTACTGTTCCGAATGTTTAGATATACGTGCCCAATCAGGCGTTACTAATGATTGACACCAGGGGGCTTCAAGTGTCAACAAATGAACCCTGTCACCAGTTAATCAAACACTTCACCCCGCCTTCTTTCCCCGGCAAGTAACAATTGGGTTAAGTAATCATTTGAATAATGCTCCATTATTTAGGAGCTTTTTGAAGAATAGATTTCAAATTTAGAAATATGTGATTAACACACTATTGCGAAAAAAAACACCATAATACATAAACATATAATATATTTTATAATGCCTTATTTCTTTGCTTGAAAGGGTTGTCTTTT
>JAVFBZ010195199.1:0-14211 GCA_032466195.1 Katharina tunicata | reverse complement strand
CCCAAACAAACAAAAACATATTTCATGGAATTAGCTAACAAAGTGATATACCATGATTTGGTAACCAGTTTAAAGAATGTGTCGTCAGTATAACACAAATCTAGCTTTATTGCAGCGCGAATGTATCTGGTATGATAAGGCTACAGGCTTGCTCAGTATGATTCATAAGGTTTCCAGTGAAACCTAATTTAAATAGTTTCTATATGAAGGAAAGATTGATTGGTTTGGGGTTTTACGCCGTTTCTAAGGTTATTTCACTTTTTTAACAGCGTGCCAGCCCAATGGGTGGACTAACCCACCATCTAAAGCACTAGACCAACCCGCCACGGGACACGGACATAACTCAACACAGGTCGCCATGGCAAATAGGCTTACAGATGCCCCCTAGCCCAGAGAGCACCACAGCAGAGGAGTCTCCCGTAAATCACCCTATGATGCAGGCGAAAAGATGTCAATTCATGTGACCAATCTCTTTTTATGTAAACCAAATTATGCCAAAAAAATGTATATTTTAAGCAAAACGATCGGTAGGTGAGGCTTTGATACGTAATATACAAACATATATATGTGTCTGTCTGTAATGTGTGCGTAAGTTTCACACTACTATATATAGACTGCGCATTCTACAAACCATTTGGGTTTAAAATAATGGTGATCAATTAAGTAATGGAGCAATTGCGTTTGTGAAAGCTTTTATCTTCGTAACACTCCTGTTCTCACTTCTAAAAGCTTTTTTATGTCTTATTATATTGTCTGTGGTTACCGCCTGGGCTTTCCAAATCCAATCTGGCGATGCACATTTACTGTTACTTAGGCAATTTTAATACATTCTGGATCGGATGAAACTAAACGGCTAATAATGTCATAGCTATAATCTATAGTGTTACAAAACGAATGGTAATAGCTCAGTCATTTTGCTGTCAAACATTTACTTAAGCCGCACATTGGTCCAGTGGTTCTAAACATTCTTCAGTCCTTACCCTGTCCATGCTACGAGCAGGGTCATCACAGTATGTTGACCATGCGGATATAGGAGAGGTTGAGAATGATAAACGACATTGCAGAAAGGTTTTTAAGCGGTTTCTTTGCCGTTTCCCAACCAATAACTGCCTTACATAGCCTTTCATTAAAGGGTATTATAACAAGAAATCAAAGTCTTGTTCAAATTATAGACCAGAGCACGATGTTAATTAAACTGCCTTTACATTTTTTTTGTAGGATTCGTCGTGTTCCACGCAAAGACATTTGAAATGAAATACCAAGGTAAAATGTATGGGGGAGTTTCTGTGCCATGTTTTATTCATTTTTTTGTTTTTGATAATAATAACCCAAAATTAATAAAAAAAAATTAACCCCAGCAAAAGAGAAACCGTACAGTTGTACAGAATAAAGCTAAATATAGTGCACAACACTTTGATATACTGTTACTCTAGTGAAAGGATCACTGTAGGAAATGTAGCGTAAAAGTCCACCATACATTTTACCTTGGTATTTCAATTCAAGTGACTTTCAGTGGAATGCCACGAGTTCTACAAAAAATGTAACGCAGCTATATAAACGCAGTTATGTAAACACTTGGCTTTGGTCTATAATTTGAGTGACTTTTGTTTTTCTTCCCCTTTAAGTGAAATAACCTTGAGTACGATGCTAAGAACATATCGTCGTATTTGAAGATTTGTTAGGTGTAAATGCTTAGATCACTTTAATTTTTTGCAGTTGATTGGCCAGGAGTAAGGGATGTCACGAAGTATTTTAACTACAATTGAGACCCGTATACAGATATTAGACTTTCGAAGCAGGCACAATGCACCTTTGTGCTTTTTTGTTTGTTTTATTGGGGTTTTACTTGAGTGCTCAAGGTTATCATACTTATGTGACGGTGTGCCAGCCCAATCGGTGAAGTAAACCATCTTAAACGATGCTGGTAACATGCAAGACAGGACAAAGCATAGCCTTAACAAAACAGGACACTGCAATTCGGCATCCTGTACCCTTAGATCAGTTATCACCCGGATGCAGGAGGCTCCCAACGAATCACCCGCGCACATTCGTGTAATTCTCGACCTCAATGAAAAGAGGTTTCGTACCTATGTGAGTCATCGAGTTTTTAAATTAAGAATATCTATCTATCTATCTAATTTTTTAAATGTCTAACTGAACACAACACGGTATTATCCATTCAATATGTTAAACCAAAAGCTGTCTTCAGATTACGCCATGTAAAAGATGTTTCTCATTAGCATCCGGAAACAGTGCGTCTGAAATATATCGACTGAACAAAAAGTAAATCATAATGATCATTATGAAAGACAAACAAAAAAGGACATTTTCTAAAAGTTTTTCCTGTATGGAAAAAATCCTAATTTGGTTTTAAACTTTTAATGTAGACCATAATCCGACTGAACACAGTTTGAGTGATATGATCTGGATGTTGTGAACTCCATTTTTACAGAAGTTTTTTAAGCAATCACAAAACCATTATCTAACAATGTTTCATTTGAACTTTTTGTGTGCACTGGGTGTTTTATAAAGTGTGTGTTACATACAAGGCCATGTGATTGTTGATGTTGACTGGATCACCAAGGCCACGTCAAAAAAAGAGAAAGGCAAGACGGAAGACAACGAAAGTATGAATACAGCAACAATAACATCATAAGTGTAAAAAATAGATTGTGTAACACATAATTCCAAAGCGTTACTTAAATAAAGTCGTGTGAAAAAAGAGGAAATGATTTGATGCGAGGAACGCAATGACGTTTACGGGCTGTACCATTATTGGTCTGTCATGTATGCATGCAGAACAGTAGTGGATAAAATCATGTGATTTCCAATTATATTTGGTAGTACTGAACACTCTGATACATTTTATTCATGAAAAATGCCAGGAAAGCTGTCTAACTCGCTCATTGATCGACATTTAAAAGGTCAACTTTGCTTCTTCTTGAGACTAACAAAATGGCGACCAAATGAGAAAATCTGGCAAAAAAACTTTATTCGAAATTTTGCTGAAATGTCAGTTTTTGACACTTCCAATTTAAGCTTTTGTTGAAAACTTTACAACGAATTATAGAAAATAGAAAATAAGCACAGAGAAATACGCTAAATGTAACATGGATGCCCGACATCGCCATGTACGATGTGGGCATTGCACTGATTTAGCTTTACACACTTATCGTAGAACATTGGTGCAACGCGACATAAGGAATCACCAAAACAACCACTCAATTGACGCAACATTGTGTCCACTAACGTTGGTAATGGACACCGGTCAAAAGTCTTGCCAAATGTCATCACTTTAGCTGATTAAGTATGAGTATGGTTGAATCGGACATGTGCGTACATTTGAATGTATGCAGACCCAAGTGCGGAGGACTTCAAAACTAATTTGTTTCAAAATATTTAAAACATATAGATAGATTTCTATATTTTTTTCTATCTTGAGATAATACAAGAAAACAAAAAATTACGGTCAGTGCGGGCGTCGCTAAAAATGCTTCAGTTCATTTTGATATCTGTCACTGCTCCAGGAAAACATCACACCGTTACCACAGGAGACACAGCGAGATAAAGGGCCATACAAAGCAACTCCGGAAACATTGCATTTTTTCTGCACAATGAAATATTATAGTTTAAATAGAGGTTAACAAACGAGAACCCATGCTCTACGATGAATATAAGTCGAGCCTGTTAATTTAACAGGATCAAAATTGGTTTCAAATGAAAAAAGACGAGAATCATATTCATCGTAACACACAGGCACGAGTTGATTAACCTTTTTTTTTTTATCACACTACACAATTTAAGCACGTTTGAGGTAATTTTCGTGTATAAATCTGTACATTCTGGGCTGATTGGTCTGAATACTCCAATTGTACACGTGCACCTGGCAACGACACAGAAAGAAAGCGTCTGCAATGGAACGTTTTCTTTCAACAAAGTGTATAACGGCGTGACATCGTTGTGAAAGTCAGAATAGCCTGGTCTTCAAAAATGTCATGTCATCTCTCTTTGACGCATTTACTGTTGAATAATATCACAAGTAATATCATCACACAATAATAAAGGGATTTAGAGTGTAATTCGGGGTTGTACTGTGAGAACATATTTTACCCTTCGTCAAATTGCAATTTATTCTTGTTCGCTGAGTGTTGCTTCCCTGCATAATTCGGTCATTTGCAGAAACACATCGCCGGTTATATGAAATTCCTACACATCACACCAAGTTATCGTTAGCGTTAAAGTAGCACCGTCGTAATGGCTGGTAATGTCAACGGCTTCCGGTGTATCATATACGCTTAACGGAATGCCTTTTTTATCAAAAGTTTTGCTAATGTATGTAATTGCAGTTATTCATAGATGATTGATTATGTCGTATCCAATCTTTAAAAAACAAAATGACTGTATAGGTCAGTTCAAAATGCAGCAAATGTAAAAAGTTATAAATATACATTATAAGAAAAGAAATGGTTTCAATGTTTTCAGTATCACGTTTATTTTGTGTCAAACTGTAACAATGTATAACAAATAACAAACAGTGGAAAGAGTTTGAAGGCCAGCTAAGAGCCGTTTTGATAGATCAACTGTAAGAGGTGTCATCCCGGGAGTCAGTTAGAATTCCATGCCTGCATCACACCGGGATTTAAGTAGCTGACTAACTTCTGCCGACTTTGCATTGATAACCCATAGACAACATGTGATGCTGACTACTATCATTATGGACTAGGCCTGTAATAGAAGACCTACTCCCGTTCAGTTCCCATCAATATTCATAACTCAGTATGGAAACCTAGTAAACAGTACCATATCTGGCAACCGTTGTGAAAGTCGATACAGAGGATAAGTACTAGAAGCTGAATATTGGTTTTGTACCATGCTAGATTCCATTATGCCCTAGCAACATATGGTAATTAAACTTTATTAACAACTATTTGCATGCAATATTTCAGGGATAACAAGTAAATGGTACTGTACATTATTTACACGGTCCTGTGTTGTACTACATTCTTGAAGAGCTGTCAAGTTATGTTGAGTTTTATTCGTGCTATTTTAGATAGGATTACAGGCAAGCAAATCTGGTATTTAAACGCTATCTAACATTTAACTCACATCATATATGTGATCTTTATTAATCGGCAACGTGAATATAGGTGTAAATTTCTTTGTACTGTAAATACACAATGTTAAATGCACAATTAGACTACTTCAGCAGTTTAACTGTTAGCCCAAGAATTGGCTGTGCTTTCTGCTGTAAAAAATAAAATAAAAAAAATATTGGCAGTTTTTCTTTGGCGTAGTATTTAGAATAATAATGAATCATGAATCTAGTTGATATCACAGCAAACATTATTGTGTGTATTTTGAACGCTTTGTCTGGACATGGAATAATATTCCATGTACTGTTATATTATAGAATTGCAAAAACCGGTCAGACCAATTCCTACAGTATTGTGAATTAGTCTTTATAGCTAAACCTGGTCTTTTAACCAGACAAAGCAGGACACCGGGGTTAAAGCTATGAAATGGAGCAACAATTAACAACAGTATTTTCGTGTGTTAGGGGGATAACACTCTCTGATGTTGAACATATCCTAGTTCAGAAAATAATGCAGGATAAGATCCTTGTTGGTCAATCCTTGCGAGTCAAGCACCGAATCGCCAGCAGTAAATGCTGAAAACCTAGACCGCTCAGCATAAAAAAAATACAAAAATAGAACGTCAGCTAGCTGGAGTCTAGATACAATTAACAATGAGTTGAATGCTTTCATTACAATTCCCTTGCATCGGATTAGTGAGTTAACTTTAACTAATTGAACTAACGAATTTATTAACTAATTGTTTATTGAAATTTCCGTCAGAGGTGATAACGGGAGCTATGTACTATATGGACCTTACAGAAAGACTCGCATGTCAACTACATTAAACAGAGATATTAAAACGTATTGTCCACATGTTTAAAAGGGTTGCTGTATGTTTCACTAAGAGTGATTTATCGGTCTGCAGGTTACGTAATGTTTGTGTTCTGTTTGTCACTATAATTCTACGTATGTCGTCCTGTTTATTCTTTAGTTTAAAAAACACCCGTTTATGCTTTAATATAAAAACGCAAATATTATTTTCCAACATACCACCTCGTATTGAAAACATTTTTGTTTCTTTTCTTAAAATTTCAATTGAGTTTGTCCTTAGAACTGCAATTTGTATACCTAATTCAACCGTTAATCTCACACCAATAGCAGTTCGATAAACTGTACACCCATTATTCCTATCAATAATTTGCTATGGTACATTTACAAGAATCTTGGGTGAAGAGTGTCATTTCATTTACTGAGACGTATTGCAAAATAGACTTAACGTGATACTCCGGGCAACACGTGTTTACTAGAATATTGCTTCGGCCTAATTGTGTTGTGTAAATAAAATGTCTTTGCGTTTTCCAATGGCATCAAACCTGGATTGTTCGCTCTCACACGCTCAATTTAGTTGCACTCATGTGTAGAGGTCTGGTGTTATTGTTTTTAGATATTTTGGAGAGGGTTTTCAGATATGTGATTCCCATAGCTTTATATCCTATTGCCTGATCAGAAATGAATTTCGGTAGCTGTGCTACTTTTTGTAGACTGTGTGTACAGATGCCTCTGTACCCCATAGACTTCCCGTAAGACCGACTAATTCCATTATGGACTGGACATGGAATATCACTTTCATACAGAAACGATAGATATTCAAATTTAATAATGAAAGTGAAGGAAAATAATTAAATTACTTCCACCACTCGTAAAGTAGATACCGTGGACAGCTACAGAATATAGTTGTTGCTTTTCTTTGTTATTGTGATGGATTTCATATTATCATACAAATGTATCCAGTCCATATTTCATTAGAATTACCACTGACTAACTTAACGTGGTACAGTAAGAGGACTACTCCAAATAAAGAAGTTATTGTCAAACCATTATCAGGAGTAATTTTTGTATAGATAAACTTATATACAGAAATTATATTGGAAATATCAGTTCTTTTGGCAAATTACGATTGATACATATAAAGTTACAAATAAGATATGATAGACTGACTTCATCTTTGCTAGCGAAGAGTTTTATTCCGAGGTACTCTACATCTTTGCTAGCCAAAAGTTTTATTCCGCGATACTGTACATTACAACCTTTGCAGTATAAAACCAGAATACAAAGCCAACCAATTGATTAGCTGCCTCGGAGCTTTTAGGCACTAATCATATAAATTATTACTACACTACAGTCGCAAAAGGAGCAACTGTCAATAATTAAAGTTTCAGGACTGCTTTGAGCTGGTCAACAGCGATATGTTAAATGTTTTCGGAGCGTTATGGATGTGTTTTGTTTTCTGTAACCCTCCAATACTGAATATTTCGCAAATTGTACACGATGTTATCGAATCGAGTAGTTTCGGTGATGACATACTAAGTTGTATGCGCAATCTGGTAGGTTGAATACAATTTTAAGATCGGGAGTTAACTCGAACCTTTGATCACTTCATTCAACAGAGAGCGCCACTGTATATTCTAGTTACATATGTTCGATCTGCTAAGGGCTGGCCCTAAATCCATGGTTTAGGTGTGGGTTGTCTTTCTTTACCCAGAATGCCTCTATCAATAACACTTATACCCAAGGCAAAACAGTTGGATCTGATGCAATTTTTGGCTACATGACAATATTAAATTTCAGAACTTGGTATACCCGGATACAGACTATGTGAACCAAATTTGTTCTAAATTGCCTCACACGGTGCTTGTATTTTAACATACATAGCTTTTGCAATGCAACACATTTGTATTCAACGTCAAATTATTGTAAAAAACAGAACATATATGTAAAACGCATTTGTTCATTTTCGTTATATTCTGATTTAATTTCCATTTTTGAAATACCTCATCCGCTGAGAAGTGGGCATAGCGGGGTTATTACGGACATCAATTAAAAAATATATGTGTTTCCACAGCCAGTGTTTCATTTCTCGAACTGTTTTGGTTGCAGAAGCACGACAAGCCCAGTACTAATAATAAGCGTAGCTTGATTGAAAACCAATGATTAGGTTCCATAAACAGTTTCCTTTCAAAATGAGCCATCCATATTACGATTTTGGATTTTGAATTGGATGGAATGGATTATTCCGAGTTCCTAAAGTAAATTCCCGTAAAAGCGTCGAAAATAAAAATACGTAGAAATTGATATGTGACGGTGTGTCGCCTTTCTGCCTCTGGGGAGCTACCAAATTTTCAGTGGAAGAATTTTCCGGCACGGTACATAATTCGGACTCGTAAACATTATATATTCTTGACCCATCTATGTTTTTGTCCTCATTAGCATTTATCAGGTTGTTGTAAAATATTTGGAGTGTTGTTGTATTAAAACGTGCCGTTAGGGCAAGATTGATATAGCACCAAGGACAGACACGAAGGGAGATCTCTGGATTTCTCTGAATGAATCCTTGAAACCAGTCTTTACCTGCAAATTTTGGTATTTTACTGAATAGATGCTTAATTTTGTTTTTGCAAAGTCATATGATAAGCCACCTTATTTGGATCATTTTTCTGGGTCTTAAGATCATGAAGTAAAGACTTTGGGATCCCTGTGCGCGATGAAACTTTTCGGATCGAGACAACCAGCTGAATTTGATGATCTGTCGCTTGGAGTTGTTTTTAATCTCCACGAGTTACTTTTACCTCTTGACTGGTAGATTTTCACCATATTATTAATGTAGATCAAGAACGCCCCTATCGGCAAGTTAGCGAACCAGTGGTGTCTGTAGTTACCCCGCTCTCCCCTTCTGCCGATGGGATGAAGTGAGTCACACCCGCCTCTTGCAGCATTATAACATTCTTTTTTTACATATGATAACACAAATCAACATGAGTTTTATCCATGCGTTCAGATTGTTTATTTGTTTTATTTCGCTTTTTATTTCACATTATTTATGTACATGCAAGTTATTTAAACAAAAGAATTAAACAGTAGATTGCTGGAATGAACAAAAACAGACCAAAAAACACACACATATCTTCATGGGTCAAAGCCTCAAATAATAATTTGTCTTAGAAAATGTGGTATTTCTTACGTTGATAATATATATATACTTACCTTTCTTTGACAGCGAAGTGAAGTGAGTCTTGACCAAATTTATCATAAAGGGGGCTTGGGTTAATAATACCATATTTTCATCGGTTGAGTAATTAATTTTGGTCGAGTGTAGTAAAGATATAGTTACTGGCTTGTAGCTTAGCATATGTTCAATAGGACGACTTTCTTCAGACACGTGTTCAATAGACAGTATAATTAGAATATATACCACGTAACCAGCCTATGGGGATGGATTTGACAACTTCAAAGTGTTGCTGCCAATTTTTACTTTCTCTACTATACATGACACTGTAATTATCCATTGCATATTTCTAAAGAAAGTATCCAGCTTACGCCTGATACACGGCGTGTTTTACTTTACTACTTGCAAATGTTTTCTCCCAACTTATCACCTTTCCTACATTATGTCAGCATGTTGATACGAAACCCCGTTTTTATCTAGAAAGAGCAATTGCATATTCCAACCCCTTACATAGCAGCTGCTATTTTAAACGTTTTGTCCGTTTTCTTTAAAGTGCGATTTACTTTTTCTGTGGAACAGCAATATCAACACATTAATAATTCATCCAAGGCAAATCAACACTAGTTATACATAGAATACCCACTCTTCATAGTAATTTAAGGCATTGAGTTTCTGTTTTAAATGTTCTTTGTGTTATGTTTTACACACTTTCTCGACAATGTCGTCTACGGGACAGAAACTCAAGTCGGGTGTTTGTCTAAGTAACGTTGCTAAATCTTTACGAATCCGTTGAAACAATTTCCGTTTCTTGTATGAAGTCGTTGGGTTTATTTTTACAGATCACCATCTCGTGTGATTCTAACATTGATTTGTTATTTGGACATTGAAGTCACATTTCTTTTGGGCTTTTAGTCGTGTGTAGATCGACAGATTCCTCTCGTCCGTAACAGATTTTTTTAAAGTTTCAATTTGGATAAATTTGTTCTAAGGCTGATATGTTTGCGTTCAATCTCGATATCAAAGCCGACAGTTTCTTTGAAAATTGGATGGCAATATTTTGTTGACATTTCGAAGAGTATCATTTCCAATGGACACGACATTAGAATACATGAAAAAAACAAACCCAGATCCATGTTAATGTTAACATCGAGACATTACAATACGATCAAAAAATCGTTTTAGTCAAAATACATGTATATCAAGACAGATTTTTTCATGTGCGATTTTGTAAACCAGTTGGGCGGGATTATTCCTTGAGCTAGGCACTCATTTACCTAGGTTATTCATCTATTCCGAAGCCAGCTGTTTTTCTTATCAACGATGTTTAACGCCACTGGTACACGTTGGGTAAAACACAAATCAATCACACACACTCAACCAGGCGTATGATTTATAAATTATTTGAAATAAGTTTATTCAATGAAATATTTGGTGTCGTTTAACCCCAAAAGACGAAGAGGAAATAATTATTTTTTTAGATTTAATTTAACTAAATTGTGAAAAAGCTCACGTGAGTTCAATACTTAACTACACAACCTTGTAGTCAGATTCAGACAGAAAGATGTTACATCTACAATGAAATGAACAATTCAACAAATATGTTTCTAACATATATATCCATACAACATTATAAGTTGTTCGAACTAGTTTGAATCAGCAGAAAATCAATTTGCATGCATAGCTTAATAATGTAAAAACATACGCCCAGTAGTCTTTTAATTGTCTCTTTTTCAGCTTAATATAACGCATGTACATGCATGTAGCAGAATGATTACGGTTAACAAAAGCTGATTGGTTCTAGATGTTAGGGATTTTATATCCATTTGGTTCTAGGTGTCAGGGATTTTATATCCATTTAATGACATTTTCCATCATCAGAACGTCAAGATACATCATTCTCACTAAAACATTGTCCAAACTAGAATAACGTAACGTCTTCGTACAAATATATTTAAAAAAAAAATGATTTCATATCTCCGATTATGTTCTGATCATATTCTACAGCGGCTTTTACGTAATACATGCCTGTTCGCCAATCCAGATTCCTTTATTATGGCAATAAAATATTGTTTAAACCAGAATGGCACACAGGTTTCTTACGTATTTTCTGGAAGAAGATTTGAATTAGAATGAAATGCAATGTTGCTTTACTGTACGAAGGTTCTCGTGAGTTGAACAATGGCGGATTGCATAGACTACTGTGCTCTTAAGGCTGTTTTTATTTTCTTGAGAGAAACTAAAAAAAAGACTAGAGACGTTGATCTGCATGATTGCACGCTCTACACAATCTACTTTACGAAATATGTGTGGATTCAGGCATTTTCGTGTTTTTTTTTTATGTGAGATTAGATCTGACATTGACGTATCATGTATAATTTATTCATGTTTGAAAAATATTCTGTATTTCTTTGTAGACCTTTAGCAATTTAAGAATGCACAAAAGAATGGAAATTCTAGATACACCCAGGGGTTTTAATAAATATTGCCACAAAATTGTGTTCCATGGCCTATGAATACTGTGTTAGAAAAACGCCTGTCGCCTGAGCTCACCAATCCATGTACGTCCATGATTGTTCGTGGGGGCTTATTTTAGATGTATATGCATACGAACGCAGCATATTGAACTGAATATTGACTAGTAATCTGTTATCTTCTTTTACATCAATTGACCTTATCCCGATTGAGACCAATCAATAAACCTTCTGTTGTAACACATACCGGTAAATTTTTCCCATCACAACATAACAGAACCTATCAACTCATCAACTAACACTATTTAGAAACTATTAGTTGTACCGCGGAACTGTACTTCATCTCAGCAGATTTATGAATTATTAATGTGCGTAGCTTTGTAAACGATCAACCACCGACATCTGACAAAGTGGTGAATTACAAAGAGGAGGATTTAATACTCAACATGCCTCTAAATAAAAATAATTTCAAAACTGGATATCATAGAAATATTGGATGAAAGATCAGATACCCAGAACATTCGAGGCATACCACGTAATTTTACGGGCGAACTATTGACCTTACAGTGAAGGAACAACACAGTTCCAATTACAGTTCTGGATCATTTAACGCACCAGTTCAACATCAACAGATAGCCATTTGTATGTAAACATTAACCATAACTATTATAAAAAAGGAGAAAAATGCCAAAGGTTGCATCCATAGCATATCGACGAAGAACGTTGATTGAATGGTGGTTTTGGGTAACTTTATTTGGTTTGTGAGTGACCGAACCTTTGCTCAAACTTAGCTTCGAACAAATAAACCAACGTGGTTCTCCCCAAAATTTCGATTTGGGATTATACATGTATGTTATCCTCTTTTAAATTGCAACGCCATATGATAATATGCTACAAAACAAAAACCAATCTCGTCAGGATAAACAATTTTATATATGGTTAATATATAATACCGAATGAGATACCAACAATATGATTAATAATTATTTTACTATATAATTCCTATTGTAACTGTGTCTATGGCTATTGCTAGCCAATAAAGACGTGACAAAGTGGAATGAAATGACTACATGTATATAACTACAGTGAGAATTTATATCATTTTTCGTGTGGTTAGTATTTTGGTGCATATGAAACAGAAATAACTTTGTAGAAAACCATTGCACATATGTTTTTGTTGCTGTATGTCGGAGAACTGCGGCCGAATAAGACCATTCAAATGAATATACAAAAAAACAACATTATACCTTGCTTGAACGGGTTTGGTGCTTATAGCCTGTAATTTGCCATATTTTTTCGGCGCTCTCCATCAATTAAGGTATAATTGTTTTAAATATAAGCGAACATAAGATTTGTTTAGCCTGACGGATTCGTGCATTTTGAAATGAAATGATTCTATAATAACCTATACCTTTCTGGCTCTGGTTTGAACTGAACACCGAAATGACATGCCGTAATTCTCTTATAAATATTCGTATTCAACATTGAAAAGTAGATGTAAAATTCAATTATTCCGCCCCCGTTAATCTCGACTGTTATTCATTGCATTGGTTTAGAGTTGTTAAATGTTATACATTAAACGAATTATAATGTCCTTTACACATGCAATCGGGCACCAAGACAACACAATGGAGACATTATCCTGGCAAATCAAGCCAAAGAATCAGTGTATGAAAATTCCTCCGAAAATAGTTTCAATTATTCCTCCCCGCACAAACAAATTTATAGCATTAAATCATTGTATGGTTTCAGAGTAGCTCAATATTATATAATAGTCGATTCCCAGTTTGATATGGCCCAATACGTTCTGTAGCGTTATTTACACATGCAATTGGGCAGCGGGAGAACACATTTAAGAAATCGAAATTACACAAAAAATGAAATAGTTTCTCCTGGGATATGCGATTTATTTAGAAAACTGTTTTATTTCTATAATCAAGCGTGTACAACTTCAAATTTACCATGATTACTGAAATCTGTTGTGATGAGTTAAAATGGCAAACAGTGATGTGTTCTCAAAGTCTTTGTATTCCGGAAAATAACACATTATAAAGTGTATTCGTTCGTATGGCACATATATTTTTCTGGTTGTATTAAAAAAAAAATGTATTGCATTTACAGGGTGTTTAAGTCATGTCCGGAAAGTACTTATATCAATGTTAATATTTAATTTACCTTGTGGCAAACATGTAGTTAGGACTACTGGTCTTACAAAATACCTTGTGTGGAAGCACGGATGATCAATGTGCTTCCTTTTTGACACTTGACCTTCGTAAGCCTACTCTGTGGACATGACCTCAGTAAGCCCACTCTGTAGATATTACCTCAGTAAGTCCACCCTGAAGATATAACCCCAGTAAGCCTACTCTGTAGATATGGCCTCAATAAGCCTACTCTGTAGATATGACCTCAGTAAGCCTACTCTGTAGATATGACATAAGTAAGCGTACTCTGTAAACTTGACCTCAGTAAGCCTACTATGTATATATGACTTCAGTAAGCCTACTCTCTAGGTATGACCTCAATAAGCCTTCTCTCTAGGTATGACCTCAGTAAGACTACTCTGTAGATATGACCTCAGTAAAACTACTATGTAGAAATGACCTCAGTAAGTCCACCCTGAAGATATAACCTCAGTAAGCCTACTCTGTAGATATGACAT